>ML807154.1:218529-272950 GCA_009831015.1 Picea engelmannii
ATTATATCTAACTACCATAGTGGGCCTTATTTAATAATATAGTGGACCTAGTCCACCTTACATTGAATGACCTCCACTATTATCACTATGGGCCCTCTGGGCCCCCCCACTACCTCTCTAGCTACCTTACATAGTCTATCATGTGAAATCTCTCAAGGAGATCTCGTGCATACTTGGCTTGAGACATTTTGATGCCTGATGCATTCTAACTGATCTCAAGTCCAAGGAAGAAGTGTAGCAGACCCATGTCCGTCATCAAAAACCTGTCATGAAGAATCCTCTTGACTGCAGCAATCGATGAAGTCAAGCAACCGATGATCAACAAATCATCGACATACAGAACTAAAAGTAGAAGTGAATCAGTTGTCTTGAGCATGTATACATTCGGGTATGATTTACAATGTACAAAGTTCTGTGAAAACAAGTAGGAGTCCATCTTGGCATACCATGCCCTCGGAGCTTTCTTGAGGCCATAAAGTGACTTCTTCAGTCGACAGAACAAAGATGAGTCCTGCATAAATCCCTGGGGCTGCTGCATGTAGATCTCCTCAGCGAGATCACCGTGAAGAAATTCATTCTTCACATCTATCTGATGGACTTCCCATCCCTTGGTTTCTGCAATGGCAAGTGCCAATCGTATGGAATCCATCGAAGGTCTCATCATGGTTAATACCATGAACCTGCTGAAAGCCTTTGGCGACAAGCCCGGCTTTGTAACCGTTGATATGTCCATCTGTTGCACTCTTGGTCCTGTAGACCCATCTGCATTTGAAAAGTTTCCTCCCAGAAGGAAGGGGAACCAGATCCCAAGTCTAGTTCTCGAGGAGGGAGTTGTACTCCTCCTACATGGCGGATTCCCAAAAGGGATTTCGCCTCGCCATAAGACTGTGGATCTGAAGACTGAACCAAGAAAAGATGCCTAGAAGGCAATGGTTCAGTGGCAGTGAGTGCAACATGAGGCTCCTCGAAATCAGATCGAGTCCTCCTAGTATTGGTTGGATCACCTACGAGATCCCCTGCATCCTGAAGAGTAGTTTGTGCCCACTTGGGCCTTTGCTTTGGATCTTCAACTGTATCTATTTGGATGCTCTAACTCTGCATCTGACTGTACTGATTCTGAATCTAAATTTGAATCCTTTAATTCCTCTGAATCATAACTCTCATCCAAAGAAGAGTCGGCATGTACATGTTCATCATCTCGGACAGGTGTAAGAGTAAAGGTGTCTGCATGCGGCTGCTGAGGTACATGCGAGACAATTTCATCGAATTGGACACTACGCTCAATGATGAGTCGATCCAAGGAAAGATCAATAAGCCGATATCCCTTCACACCGCCAGGGTATCCAACAAAAATGCACTCAGTGCTATGTGGATCAAGTGCCTTCCTCTTTTCAAAGGGAATGTGGGCCCATGCACGAGAACCAAAAATGCGAAAGTGGGTCACTTCTGTTTTGAGGTTGCTCCAAGCCTCGTAGGGGGTATTATCCTTGACAGATCTATGGGGAGATATGTTTTCGATGTATGTTGCACAGTTAAGTGCTTCGACCCATGGTCTCTGTGGTAGTGACTTTGCATGCAACATGCAAGATTCCATCTCCTTTAGAGATCAGTTTTTTTGCTCAACAACTCCATTTTACTGCGGAGTGTAGGGAACTGTATGATGCAACTGAATCCCTGCCTCATGGAAAATATTATGAATCTCATGATTCACATACTCTCCCCCGTTATCAGTTCGGAAGGCTTTGATCTTTTTTTCGGACTGTGTTTCAACCAAAGCTTTGAAATCTTTGAGGTGTTGAAAGACCTCGGATTTTTTTTTGAGAAAGCAGATCCAAGTAAAACGTGAGAAATCATCAACAAAAATGAGAACAAACCTCACTTTGCTGATGGATGGATGTGGAAAAGGACCCATAAGGTCACTGTGGATCAGATCTAAAGGTGCAGAAGCTCGCTGAGACTTTCCCTTGTCGAATTTCTCTTGAGGGTGTTTTCCGAGAACACATCCCTCACATACTCCCTTGGAGAAATGGATGTCTGGTAGACCATCAACTAATCTGTGCTTGCTAAGATGTTGCATGTATATGAAATTCAAATGTCCAAACCTTTCGTGCCATATCCTACTACTTTCATCAGCATGAGTAAGCAGTAAAGCAGAATCAGGTTCAATGAACTCAGAAAATGTATACAATCTAGATTGATGATTTACCTCACCGATAGAAACCCTGGAGTTAGTTTGCATGTCGTAGATGTCCACGGCATTTGGTGTGAATACAAATTTCTTTCCGGTGCCGGAATTCATCATTTGATACACAGAGCGAAGGTTGACAAAAAGCTTGGGAACATGCAACACATTCTCGAAGCTTTCGTTGGTGAGTTCAATCCTTCCTTTGCTGGTGAATTCGATAGAAGAGTTGTCCCCCATCAGAATAGGAGGACCTTTGCATGCATACAAATAAGAATAGACTGCTTCTAAGGCATCCATGTGATGTGATGCTCCTGAATCTACGATCCAAGCATCAGGAGAGGAGTTGATGGCAATCAACACATGGCTAGAATTGCCTTTCTTGGAATTCAAATCTTTTGGCTTCTTCTTCTTTGCACCCTCGGGGATGCGATCTCCAAGGTTGTTTTGCTGAAGTATCTGAGACATCATATATATTTTATTTTTCATGCATGCGGATTCCGAATGGAATCCTTTGTGAAAGTATGTGCATTTCTCTCCTTTTCTTCCCTTTTCTCCTTTGGATCCAGAGGCATCGGTGAAGGGTTTTGTGTACCCTTCCTTCTTCGTATGTGCATGAGATTTCCACTTATCTTTGTCTTTATATTTCTGATATTTGTGGCTTCCATCATGCACAGTGAGTGCATGCACCCTTGGGCCTTTGATTTCGCCCATGTTGATGAGCTTGGTTTGCTCTTGTGTCAGGGATTCGATAAAGTCCTCAAGAGAAGGCATCTTCCAGGTGGCTCCAGAGGCGAATCTGACAGTATGGAATGTAGATACGAATACTGAGAATTCAAGACCAATCTTGGAGAGAATGGTGATAACCATTTGTTTCTCCTCCTTTGATTTATCAACCCCGCAAGCTTTGAGTTGCGACAGTAAATCCTTGAATTTTGTAAAGAAATCTTGGATATTCTCGAAGCTTTTTGGATCCAATGTGAGCAGATCCACCTCTAGCATGTGTCCCCTCATCTCATCATGTTTTCCAAAGAGACCTTCCAAGATGGTCCAGGCTTCATTGGGAGTCTTACAGGAAGATATATGAAAAAGGAGATCAAGAGAAATAAGACTGCAAATTGTTCCGAGTGCCTCATCCATGCGATTTAAGTACTTGGATTTTTCTATGGCTGATGTCAGCTTTGTATCTGTATTCATGGTTAATCTATACAAACCTCTAGATTGGATATGTATGGATATTTTCTCCTTCAATGCAAAATATTTGTAATGTGTAAGTATGAATTCTTTTTGGAATTCCATCTTTCTGATGTCTTCAATCTTTTGTACGTGCATAAATTTTTGGTGTAGCTTTTGCTTAGCAGTCTGTCGCCTCTGATACCATGTAAATTTGTTGAACTGCACAGAATAGATCTAGCTAAACAATGATACACACATTTGCAGAGAGAATTGGAAAAAGAAGAAGAAGGAGAGAAAGAATTGAAAGAATTCTCATTAACCGTTGTGAATAATGAATAATTTACACATGATATACTCTGTATAACTCAATGAGTTCGAATTGAGGTGAACCAAGTCACCATAGTGGTGGTATAGAGTGATCTGGACACACACCAATAGTTACGGGAGTGAACTGCCACCTATTCTAGTCTCTCAGGTAGTTACGAGAGTGAACTGCCACCTATTCTAGTCTCTCAGGCAGTTACGGGAGTGAACTGCCACGTAGTTGAGTTAACTAGTCAACTAGTCTTCAGTTAAATGACTGAACAGAAAGTAGTGAGGATTTAACTCAAGGAATCAAGGCTAATGCGCCACTTTGGTGATGATACCAAGGCAAGGTCGAATTAGCATGGTGATGATCCCAATGCAACATCTAAACTCAACTCAACTAGTCAAACTGAAGTGTGAATTGAAAGAGAATATTCTCTAGGTGGAATATTCTCTTCTAAAATATAGGAGACTGGATAATGACTAATTATGACTGATGAAAAAATAAAAACATTAGGAAAAGAAATCCTAGGTGTGTGTGAAGTAAATCCAACAGGGATTTCCCTATCGATATGTTGTTAAAATCGAGAAAAATTTTAGGTACCAGAACACATAGGAGTTCGGGTCTGCAAATCCGCAACAACCAAAGCATGATAAAGATGACCCTAACTAACAACCTCCTAACAACTAGTCCAAGACACATGAAAAGAAGGATAAGGGAAAGATGAAGAATGGAACTAGGAAGTGGTGCGACTTCCACAAAATCCCCTGGAACAACACCGATGAATGTCGCTTGAAATAGTCATTGGTGGTCGAGATCAAAGAAAAGGAGCCAGAACCTGATTTAGAATCTGATCCAGAAAATAATGAAAAAAGACAGATCATTGACGCAAACCCCACTGCTACTGTCGTGACCACAACAATTCAACCAGAAGAATTAGTATATCCTGAAGAGGGGGAGTGATTATTCCATTCACATATGTGGGTGAAGGGGAGCCCATTGCATTTCATTATTGATAGCAACAACCAGAAGAACCTCATCTCAGGTGAGGTCATCAAACAATTGGGGTTGTCGACAACACCAAACCCGCAACCATACAACATCGGGTGGCTTCACCAGGGATGAGATCTCTGTGTCAACCAACAATGTTGCTTGTCCTATGGCATCCAACCCTTCAAGGATGAGGTATTTTGTAATGTTTCCCCTCTTGATGTCTGTGATGTTGTTTTGGGCCAACCATATATGTGGAAATGTCATGTTTTTTATGAGTCTCGACACTGTAGTGTCATTATTACTTTGGGGGGTCAACTCTACAGGATACCAGAGGTAGTTCCGACTATTTTTCAACCAAAACAATGCCACAAGGTAATCTCTCATACTGCAAAATTTAGCGTCTTCACCGTCTGTTCAAATAATGCATAGAAGGCCACTACAACCATTGCAACCTCAACACCTTCTATCAAACAGAAGTAGATTGTAGAAGAGAAAGATAATATTTTTTCTTCACCTACGATGGTGTCTACACAATGCCCTGTCAATCCCAGAGACAACAGGTCGGTGGAATAGATTCATCCCCACCAACAATAGGTTCGTGACATCCTTCCACAGACCAAGCAATGCAACTTCTCCAACAAGGAACGCAACCCAACAAGATTCAGATTCAACAAATGATTTCCCCTCTTCCCTGAGAAATCAACGTAATGGAGACCATTGCTTCCTAAGGGGGGAGGACTGATCTAGGTGTATATTGGTGGCAACCCACCTATTCCAAATTCCATCTAGCTCATCTTGACAGTTTTCAGTTCAGCATGTTTCTCTATAATGGGGACATTTCTTTGTAATTACGGGTTATTCACTTCTGAGGCTGTATTGAATCCCTACACAACATCCATGTGGATATTAGTGGCTGCCGATCTAGTCCAACTGACCTATTTTGGTAGTTTTCATCTTAGTACATCTTTCTGTACTTCTGGGGCCGTTTTGAGGCCCTAAATGATGGTTTTTTGGGATTTCCATAGTCAAACTATATACGGAGTTAGATTTTGATGGCATAATTCATAGTTCTCGAAAATACCTTTCCCACAGGCTATCACATGCTTAAAATAGAGATCGTATGCAAAAGTTACGACCCCAGGAAGTTAATATACTAACTTACCCCAATGGGCCCAACATGACATTTGGCGCTTCATCTCCTAGGGTTAGGTTTTTGGATGTCTATGGTTTTGGAATTCATGTTTATTATAAAAATTCCTTCAGAGCCTCATTGTACCCATCTTCTCGCGAATGAGCGTAGATTTCACATCTCTTCTCAGAGATAAACTGCCACCATTCTAGAGAGTCTTTCACTCTGTATTTTTACAGTCTCTCTACATTTATTTCATTAATAGAATTAATGTATTACTATAGTTCTCTGTTACTGGAAATATTTTTGTATGTTTGATTGTAATATCTCTACTTGCATTCCGTTCCACTCATAAATCTGGATCATGACCAATTTCGTTTGTCCATTTGTTTGGGGGTGAAAGGTAGTCGATTTGGTCAAATTGGTGTCCATCAGAGACCATAGGATGGACTAGAAGGTATTAAGGAAAATTCTTTCCCTATTTGAAATAATGGTCTGTGGTATCCCAAAATGAACCTGAACATGCTCAAAGACAAGTCTAGCAGTGGCCTCAACTTTTATACTCTTTTTACATGGTGCCAAAATGACCATCTTAGAGAAATGACTGACAACCAAAAATACACAATCGTGACCATGTTTGGTGGAGAGAAAACATGAAATGTAACCCATGGATACTGACTCTCAAGGATTTCCTGGGACGTGGAAAGGAGTGTAAAATCCTTTCTTCTTGATGGATGGTTTAGTGATGGTACATGCACTGCACAAATTGATATATTATCTGACATCCTATTAAACCTTTGGCCAATAGAAAAAATTATGAAGTATTGCTATTGTCTTCCCCAGAACAAAGTGCCTTACCACTTGATTGTAATGTGCCTCCCAAATTATCTTTGCATGCTGGCTTGAACCATTCTTGAAGGAACACAAAGATGACCTAGATAGCACAAGAGTGCATCATGGAGGTGGAAGTCCATAAATTGTTTTCCTATGCTCAGTGTTTGATAATTAGTAGTAACGTTAGAGTCACTATTGTATAATTGTGGCCAGCTGGAGGTCTCATGAAGCTCTCATTGCCATAGGAGTTAATAACTATGGTTAGTGCAACAAACAGAGGTTGACTGAGGCAGTCTGCAACATGGTTGGTGCTACCCTTCTTATACTTAATGTTCAAGTGGAATTGTTTCAAGTATGTGGACCACTTCTGATGGTGGTCATTCTGTAACTTTAGTTGTGTCTATATGAATTGTAGAGGCTCATGATTAGTTTAAATGATCATTTCCTTTCCTATAATATAATGATTCTACCATCGTCATGCCTGCACAATGGAGTACATATCCTTGTCATAGGTTGGATATCCGCGAACAACATAATATAATGTTTCATTATGATAGGATACCAAATGTCCTTGCTGAGTGAGGAATGCACTGAAAGCATAGTGTGAGGAATTCATCTTAATCTCAAATGGTTGTTGCAGGTATGTCGACATGAGGACTAATGTAGAGTAGAGGTGATGTTTCATATCCTGGAATAATTTCTATTTTGATTCAGACCATGTGAACTTGGATTTAGCTCCACCCTTGGTCACTTGACTGAAGAGCCAAGAGATATGAGAGAATCCCAACACAAGCCTACAATAGAAGTTGGTGAGGCCCAAGAAGTTGCAAAAAATTTTCAGATTCGTAGGGGCTGGCCAATCCTGAATGACTTGGATCTTGGCTAGGTCCACATGCACCCCATGTTTGTCCATAATTCATCCTAAGTATTGATTTTTTTGCATGTCGAATGATGATTTATCCATACTGGTGTATAACTTGTGTTTTCGTAGGGTGCTTAGGAACTAATGGATGTGTTGCAAATGTTTTTCCTAGGTCCAACTGAAGATGAGAATTTCATCCTAATACACGACCACAAAATATTTTGTGAACGACCACAAGATATCATCCATCATCCTCATGAATGTCACTGGAGCATTAGTCAAGCCAAAAGGCATGACAAACCACTCGAAAGGGACTTATTTAGATTTGAAGGTTGTATTCCATACATTAGTTATTTCTATCGAAACCTGGTGCTAGCTTGACTTTAGATCAATCTTACTAAAGAACTTGGCACCCTTAAGTTGATCAAGAAGATATTCAATCTAGGGGATTATGTATCAGTTCTTGATAGTGATTTTTTTCAAGGTTCTATCATCAATACAGAGTTATCATGTCCCATCCTTCTTCTAAACCAACATAATTGGGCTCCCACAAGGTGAGGAGCTTGGTTGAATGTTTCTCTTTCAGATGAGCTCATGAATCTGATACTTTGTTTCCTCATTCTCCAAAAGGGAGATTATGTATATTGGACCATTGGGTAAGGGATCATCAGGTATCAATTCGATATAATGTTTGACCTGACATTGCAGAGGCACCTTTGTAGTCAATTTAGGGGCTAAATTTCTCTCATGGGAAAATTTTCAATGGTTTTTCCGAAACAAAGGTTCGCTCTTCTAAAAATGATTCACCCAAATTCTATAGGATAAAATTATTTTACCTTAAAAATCGCCAAAATTTTATACAAACTATATAAAATCCTTAGAAATTTGAATATTTTTACAAAAATATCACCAAACATTTATAGTTGGCATATGAAGGATTACTAATATTAACCAAGGTTTCTACATTTTAAAATAAATTTCCATCCTTAAAATCATCCCTGATCTCTATATTCCTCTACAACATTATCCATCTGCTTTTTCTACGTAGAGAGACCTTGTGCTGAAGCTATGGTGGTCACGATGACCTTTCGTTCACCTTCTTACCAAAGAATGAAGAGGACAAACTTCATAGTATGGGATATTACCTTTTGGCACTATTTTTCCGAGATCAATGAATTTGTAGTAGGCAGAACTACCTCTGGTACTATGTAGAGATGATCTCCCAAAGTAACAATGAAACTATAGGGTCGTGACTCATAAACAACATGAAATTTATACATGTGTGTTTTTCCTAAAAGAACATCCCAAAGTTTGAGTGGAGAAACATTACACAATACCTTATCTTTGAAGGGCTTGATGATGTAGGACAATTGACACTACTAGTTGACATGAAGGTCTCATCCCTGGATAAACCAATCGATGATGTATGGTTGGGGGTGTGGCATTGTGGAAAAATTCAATATTTTAATTACCTCGGTTGAGATCAGGTTCTCCTGGCTCCAACTATTAATAATGAAATCCAATGGGGTCTCCTTCACCCACATCTGTGAATTGAAGAGGCCCTCCCCCTCCTCAAGCCGCTCTAACTCTCCTGGTTGGATCTTTGTGGTTGAAATGATAGTTATGGTTTTTTCATTGATGATATTATTTTCCTTATCCTGCTCCAAATCAGAGCCTCATCTAGGGTCTGACTCCTTTTATTTAAGCTTGACCAACAATGATTGTTTCGACTGGCATTCATCAACGTTGTGCCAAGGGATTTTATGGAGCTTGCACCACTTTCCAATATCCTTATTCTACATCCCATTACACTTCTTTTCCCACAACTTGGATTGGTTGTCTTGAGGTTGGATCTCCTTTCCCTATCCCTTAATCTATGAGTTAGGGACAACTTTACCATGCTTTTGTTATGGAACATTTCTAGACCCAAACTCCCACTTATTCCTCTTCTTGAATTTCTACTTTTATTTTGACAACATATCAGTAAATGAATCCCAGTGAGGATATGTCAAAGAAATACATCTATATTTGGATGTACATGTGTATGGCATTGTGGTACTTCAGAATTAGGTGTCTCTCGAATTATTTGATGCCCAACTTTGAGCATAAGGTATTGAAGATATTGGTGTACTCTGACATTGTCTAGTTTCTCTCATGTTGTAGAGTTTTCCATCTTGTGCACTGGTCATCATAGTTCTCAACATGGTAGAATTCCTCCTTGAGGGAATCAACAAAGGCCACCCCAGTGGTTTATGTCCCACATATTGTATACTCATGTGTTATGTCTCTCCTAGTAACCTTCGCACCAATCTCTTACAAGGGGAAGGGATTTAAGGAGAGTGAAGGTGATATTTTGGATGTCGATTTTTTTTTGGATAGAGTAGTAACCCTCTAACAAATTTAACCATTTCTCCAAAACATCTAAATCTATATAGCCTTTAAATAGAGGGACAAAAAATTTAACTTGTACCTCGAAGGGCATCACACCTCTGAAATGGTTGCTTGGTGAAGGTGCCTTAATCGCTATCGACAATTGTTGAAGGATCTGGGAGAAGTTGTTAATCATCTCGTTCGTTTGTTGTGCGAGGGATTCCTCAAGCAACATCTTGAAATTATATCTTTCTTTGTCATCTCTCTTTTCTCCCACCATGGGATGCCACTTGGGTTGGCGAGAGCGATCGTGCCCAAGTGAAACTAGTTTGAGACCCAACTCTCTATACCCTAACCTCATCAGGGACATGCAACTAGAAACAAGGAGCATATTTCTTTGATACCACTGATTTGGATTGTATAGGGAATAAAATGAAAGGAAAAAAAAATGGAGCACACACAAAGACAAATATTAAAGAGAGCATAGTAATACAATGAAAACCCAACTTTTATTAATGAATAAAATAACAGAATATTGTAGGATACAAATTGACAAGAATGGTGGTAACTTCTCTCTGAAGAGAAAGATGTTGGCTACACTCATTTGCAAAAATCTATTACAAGAGGCCAAAAGAATGACCTTTTAACATAAAGAAAGAACCCTAAAGGTAAAAACTACTAACCTTAGGAGGTGAAACACCAAAAGGTTTGCAGGCCTCGAGGTGGTTAGTTGATACATCAACTTCCTAGGGGTGCAACTTTGGCATACAATCTCCATTTGGGGTGCATTATAGCTCATTGGAAAACTCTAACTAAGAACTACAATTTGTAGCATGGAATTGGTGTGTCAAACACAAACCTAGGTCCCTAAATTTCCCAAAAAACATCATTTAGGGCCTCAAAATGACCCCAAAAGTTTAGGACCCAAAAATCATAACAAAACTGCCAAGATGGAGAATTGTGTTGAGTCAGTGGAAGAGGTGGGTGGCCATCGATATCCACTTGGATCAAGCTTGGTATGACATGATGGATTCCATCTTTCACTCAAATTCTCTCAATGCCATTATGTTCCTAATGTCTACATTCTATGATATGATGTCTCTCTCTTGTTTGTGGTGTTATGTGTAGATGATTGATTGATCATAGGCAATTCCCTTGCATCCATTTCTATTGTGAAAAATTCCCTACATGACAGGTTTCTGATGAGTGACTTAGGGTTTATGCATTATTTTCTTAGGATTGAGATCACTGAGTCTAATATTGGAATCACTATGTCACAATCCAAGTATTCTCTTGATCTACTCTCACAATTTCATATGGCTAACTGATGGCCTATGGTGACTCCCTTCCTTTCTGGCATCAAACTTGAGGTTGAATGCTCTTTACCTTGGTTGACAAGACCTTATATGGACAACTAGTTGGCAGCATGCTATATCTTACTCACACTAATCCCAACATTTGATATGTTATGGGTATGGTCTCTTGTTTTCTGTAGTAACCCCATGAGTAGCATTGGAAGGAAACTAAGCATATTATTCATTAAATCTAGGGAACACATAGGTTTTGGATTCATTATGTTGCAAGTGTGGACCTTGATTTAGAGGGGTCTACAAATTATGATTGGGTAGGCAATGCAATGGATCGTGGATCCACTTCAGGATACCTCTTCTCTCTTGGATTCATTTGATTTGTTTGTTGAGCAAGAAGGAATATACTATTTCTTTATCTACCACAAAGGTTGAGAATCATGGAGCTATCAATGCAATCAATAAGGAAATTTGGCTTCAACACATTCTCGATGAGTTTGGTATCTAGTAATGTCGACCATATATTATTTTTTGTGACACTCAAAGTACCATTCATATCTCAGAGGATCCAATTCACTGGTAGTGGAACAAGTACATTGAGTTTCATATGAACTTCATTCAAAATCTCATTCATGGATTTCTCATATATTGTTCAACTATGGAGCAGATTGTCGACATCTTTACCAAACCTTTTATAGAGAAAATGATTCTTTATCTACAAACTCTTTTGGGGGTGTGAGAGTCTTTATATCCAAAGAAAGATACTTAGTCTTCTCTTATCCATCCACTAAAGGGGGTTTGGGGGGGGGAGGTTCCACTAGGTTTTCCCCTTCCTCACTTCTTGATGGAATTTAGTTTTTGCATGGGCACCTAATATGGATTCCCATTTCCTCTGACTCATCTCTTCATAACCACATGCTCACCTAAGTTGCACTTATGGGGGAGTGTTGGTGCATACGATACATGCTGAGATTTACTTCAGTGCACTTGTTGTTTTCATTGGTGATTTCATGCACATTAAGAAAGTGTTGATGGGTCCAAATGGCCTATCAAGTAGGTAAGGGAGAACGCACGATGACATGTCCCAATTAGACCTACTCCCGTTTGGTGTATCATTTCTAACTAGTATGTGGGTCTGGCTACCACTAAGAATTAAAAGAAGAAAAAGGAGAAATACAACGGACTATCCCCCAAAGAGTTCTAATTAATTCTAAATCTATCTAATATGAAAGAAAACTTATCTAACCTAACTAATTCTAACCTATCCCATGGAAGAAAAACTAATAGATGAGCATAGTTTAAAGTGATATTTTGACAACATAAATAGTTCATGGCAACCAAGAATATGTTATTACAATAATATTTGGGATATCATCTCAATTAGTTGCACACGAGACCTATAACATCATCCCTGTACTCATTAGAAATCAAAATAGCATAATAATTCTAAATACTAAGCACATAAATAGTCCATATGACCAACACCCAGAAAAATTAAACAACAAATACATGTGTAGAGTAATCCCACAAGCAATTGCAAACAATTGTGACTTCAAAATGTCTTTTTCTCTTCATATATTCATAAATAGGAGTATTATCAGTATATAAAATGGGAAAAAGTCCCTTATTATATCCAATGCATCCTCTTTTATAAGACAAGAGAGACTCTTCAACTCTTGTGATTGTTCACTTCGTTTTCTCTTTGGTTTTTCATTACAAAACTTCTAATTTCTTTTACATTTTCAAAAATGAGAATTTGAGTGTTACAAACCTAATATGAAGAGACCCTTGAGTGGTTATTTTCTCCCTAAGACATTTCATAAATGATATTCAGTTAAAAATATTATTCACTTGGATTGTTCTTGTCTTCTTGTATTCCTCGTGATGTTTCTGGGCATTTAGGGTGTTTGTCTAGTGATTAAGATCATCTTGTCTTATTCTCCTCTGTATCAGCCTTCCATCATGCTCTTGCAGGTCCGATTTAGGATCCTGTAGTTTGAGTTGCGACTGTTTGAACATTGCACAACCTATTCTTCAATTAAATTTGGTCCTCTTTTGTTTTCTGCATTTTCTTAGAATTTATGCCCTTAATCTGTCAATACTTGTTGTGATATCATTTTATACTCTCTTATGTATTTTTGACTAAGTATCCTGGGATTGATTTCATTTCATGTAACTCAAAATATGGTTGCTTAAAGTTTGCACAGTCAATTTCCCCCTCAAATTCATGTCCTGCTATTCTCTGCGATTTCTAAGATTTTATGTTATTGTTTTGGCCTGAATTCTTCTTCCACTACATTCATGGGCTCAATACCTTTCCAGTGAGGTATCCCGGTCTTAATTCTGACACCTGCAACTCCAAATATGTATGTTTTAAAATCAGTGCTCAACAACCCTTGATCTACCTGTGGTTGAATATGGGTAATTGATCTTTAACTTGAAAATAAAAATCCCACATGCATAAAGCAATCCAAAATTGAATGTTAATACAACTTTTATCCCCTTACCTAATTTGTATAAGAACATAGGGAGGGTGTATGACCTAGGGCTTGTAATGTAATTTTGGTCAATTACCATCCTAAAAATTAGGAAAATAAAATAAAAGGAAATAAAATACGAAATAACAAAATTAATTAAAATTAACCTATGTTAAAAAGAAATTTATTAAAATTACCCCCAAATAGGCTTTCGATGATATAGGCTTCCAATGGGATAAACATTAATATAATAAAATAATCACACCCTAGTGGTATAAGCTTTCGATGGGGTATTCCTGATGGTAAGTCTTGCTATAATATTAAACTAATATTAAAGGTGGTCAGAGGATGACATTTCAGACAAAGAGGGAAGACTTGTCTTGAGGTTAATCCCGATGGTAATTTCTGATCCCATGGTCTGAAGGATGGGAAAGTAATTCTAATCCGACGAGGGAATTTTAATGAGTGAGGAAAAAAATAAAAAAGTTAAATTAAAAACTAAATTAAATGAGAAAAATAAAATGAATATGTACAACCTAAGACTTAGGGGATAAAAGGGAAAACAAAATTAAAATGAAATATATGTGTGTGTGTGTGTGTGTGTGTGTGTGTGTGAAAAGTCAAATGTTTCTAGTTTTACATAGATATGAGAAAAATAAGGATGTACAACAAACAATTTATTCATGTAAAACAAATAGTTTATCCATGTAAAAACATATTTGACCCATGTAAAAAAACATTTTTAAAGTGAAATTTATTTACCCCTTGTAAAAATAAATATTTAGAGTAACTCTAGGGAAAACCATGGGGAATAAAAGAACCATGTGCAATCAAACCATGTAGTTTTGCAAAACCAAGGGTAAAATAGAAATGGAAATAAATAAATACAAAAATAATAAATGAATATAAAAATAAAATAAAAATAAACGATCCCGGATGGGGTGTCCTCTTGCTAGCAATGACTGAACATAGGCGCGTGTCATCCTACACCCACCCCGAGACACCCAGTGGACGATGTACTTCCTACCTCCCACGTCCCCTCATAAACTACGAGCCATTTCTCATCACTGAAAGTGGGCGTACACTGGGAGTTAGTGCGAGTGGTTGAGTTGGGTTATGGTGATCAGAGTAGTGATGCTACCATTACTCCCCTTAATGTTTTCAGAGAAGATGAGGAGAACCTCCAACACTATCAAGACATTTCACAATGAGTTGATATTGAATTCGGGTCACTGTGATTCAAAATGGATGATCATTACAACGACAAGAATGATGATCAAAAGGCTCGCTCCTCCCTCTCTGATAATGTATCCGACAAAGGCTTGGTACCTGCTCCTCCATTTAACACATGGGCTTAGGTTATGGAAGTACGCTCGCCTTCAGATGATGATTTTATATTTGGTAAGGATGTAACCAACTTGGAATCTTCTCTATATATTTCATTTGTAGTGTTTGAAGGGTGTTTGAAAGAAGGGTTTTGAGATCCTCGCTCAATAGTTATGGAATTTACATTCCATTTCCCTGCATACGTCGTCTCGTCTCCTCCCTCTACAAACATTGTCTCACCTCCTCCCTCTACTTCCACTCATCTCCATGCCCCCCCGAGGAAGACGACTTGGTCTCCCTACTGCTACCCATTCCCACGCTGTCAGAGTTGTGAAAGTTTCAACTAATTTATACACTAATTTTGTCCATGCTAGCGCCCAAACAACTATGGATTCCCTGGAAGGGGAAACCTGTTTAGTTCGAGACTTCAAAGAAGACGATGAGGTAGAGGATGAACTAGGAGGTATAGTTCCAAATGTGGGTTGCACCCACTCCATAAATTCCATTTTCTTCCAAACGATTAAAATCTATTGGAACACTAAGACTCTTGTAGCTTTGGGTTTGCTCAAAGATGAGGACTTTAGGCATCTTAAGAGTAGAATGGAAGCCCTTTATATCCATAATGCTTACATCTCAAAATTATTCACATGGATGGAAGTTTAGTTGGGTGGTACCTTCTATGCCCTAGATATACATTACTTAGGCCCAAAATCCTGTCATGCTACTTCCCAAAGAACCACATCTGTTGCTTCCCAAAGGACCACCTATGTTGTTTCTCAACCACAGGTTTCTCAAGATCACTGATGGAAAATGTTTTAGTTTTATTTTTTCTTTTTGTTTGTTATCTACGAAGTTGTAATATAATTTTAGTTAAAAAGTTGTATAAGCATGCTAATGCGATTTTTTCCTAGATTTAAGACATCTGAACAACGTATTATCTTGGTTTCCCCACCGGGGTAGGTTATTTTGGATGCCTGGAAACTATCATGGTCTCATGGAGCTAGATTTGATATGTTCTCTTTGTATATTTTGTCAATAGCCAATACAATCTTACTTACAATAATAATAATAATAATAATAATAATAATAATAATAATAATAATAATAATAATAATCATAATAATAATAATAATAAATTAAATAAAATTAAAAATAATATACAAAAATAAAAACAAAAACAAAAATACATATTAGGAAATTAGGCCAAGTTACACAAGAGTCAGGGTTCCATGCCGACCATTGTTCCACTAATAAGGGTTCTGCACCTAGGGGCCTAAAATTAGTATCAATGTATACCTTGTAGATTTCAAGTAACCAAGCCTCAAGGAGGGTAGCTAGGTCGTATGGAAATCAAGAACACTCAGATTCAGATTCAACAAATGGAAATTGACCAAGGGGAAGAAGACGATGCGTCAGGCGACAAATAAACATCACAAATAGCGACTAGTATGTTTAAAGGAGATCGATGCCAAACAGACACAAGACACATGTCAATATAGTCAAGTTGAACATCTCAGAGGGAAGACCTGCTAAGATTGCAAATATATGGAGTACGACCAGATCTTATGCCAAGGTGAAATGCATGATACTGACTACAAAAAATATCGAACAAACATTGGGCAACAACGCGACGAGAACCTACAACCAAAAACCTTAATAGTTGTTTGGCTTGGGTTTCCGGAGAGAGGGGAGGTTGAAATAAGAACCCGATAGAGATCAATCTGAAGAGGCTTGGGGACAAGCTAATAAGAAAAGTGGATATGATAGCCTTGGGAGCTTCGGACCTTAGGGAAATTATAAGCAAAGGTGAATCTACTTCTCAATAATGGGAATCCTAGTAAGGATCAAGGTCAAGGTTCTGGATAAGGATCAATGGATTCCCCCACATGCATTTCGATGATGGAGTGGTCACGTAAATGAATTGGCCCTACAAACTTTCTCATGCAACCAAATAAATTATGAGATCAATTATACGATTAAAAGGAGACTTGCCAATACACCATAAACATTATATTCCCTGGCTTCAAGCAAAATTATAAAATATAATCATTGGTGGTTATAGAAAATGTCTTGAAAACTATATGTAACAAGTCTCAAACTCAAAGGAAAGATTAGTGATTTTGTGATTGAAGCTAAGAGTTCGAAACTGAAGAGAGCATGATAAACATGGGAAAGTGTAAAGATGAAGACAATAAGCACAACATGCAAGCAAGAGGATGCATAATTTAAGTGATTCATTTAGAAAATCTTCCAAGAACAAACTCATCCAAGAAAATCATCAATCAATATCAAACCCCCAACTCCCTCAAGGTAGAAAAAGAATAAATATTAGGCTCAAACGATATAGGATAGGCATTAGGGATGAATTTTTAGTAGGGCCCCCCCTTTCCTTTTGTTTGTAAAAGAAAAATTAAAGGGGGGTTTTTGTGGCCTCAACAAATGGCGACACATTAGAAGAACCAATTATCTTTGTCATTAGAATTATAGGGCCTTTACTTTAGATCTAAATTTTAAAGATAAGTTCAACAAAACTACATACAATTTTCCAACAATCTTGGGTACCACAATGACGCCAAATTTCTAAAAGATATAATCCAATATTTATAGTACTTGTAACCTAACACACCCTTCAAAGAACTTAGTGAGAGAAATTCTTTTACTGGCTACACACTTCAAATTGGCTTTGGTTTAACCATGGGTTTTCACTTTTTATAACAAGCAAATATCTACATAAGCGTGTTCCCGATCTCTCTTTTCCCGACATTGCTTCACTGCCAGTGAATGTCGATAACCCTGATGAAGTTTCCTCGGTACCATACAAGCATAACCCGGTTTCTAACATGCATCCATAGACCCGACAAGTTTACTTGTATTTCCCACACTATTAATAGTGCTTTCAACTTCCTTTTTGTTTCAAAATATGCTCGCCCTTTTAGATTTATATATAGATATGCATATGCACATAGGGTGTGAAGGAAGCAGGGTGATACGAGAGTTTCTTTGATTTTCTGAGTAGATTTTATGCATTTAATTTTAACCCACAGGTAGCCCCAAAAACCATCATAGTATTGGCCATTTTATTAATATGAAGTGGATGAAGCTCAAAGAAAAAATTAGATAGAAACTTTCCTATACTTATGGATTATCATGGTATGTTCAATAGGCACATGTGTTCCACCACAACTATCAGTCCACATCTAATAACTTCATGAATGTTCATTCAGATAGAGCAGCCCATTCTCATGACTTGTAAAAAAAAATTCTTTAGTATGTGACCAGAATTGGATCAACCCCTTACTCAAATTTTAAAGAGTAATCCTCAAGGAAAACTAAGAAGTCAGATCAACTCAGGGAACATACCAGCATCCAAATTAAAATATGGAAGCAATCTATACAAGAAGAAAGAAAAAAACTGAAGCCAATTCATGAAAAGAGAACTAAACTAGAAGAATCCTAAATCTAGAATGTCAGTCATCAAAAGAATGGAAACATGCTAAAAAATAAGAATAGAACTCAACAAGTAATAAATATGGGGCTGCAATAGTGAAAGTATTTTCAATGAAAGCTTGGAAATTAAGCCAAGGGAAATAATTAGTCAAACAATCTTAACCATTCAACATCAAGCCCAATCGAAAAATTCCTAGGGTAAGGATCTAAAATGAAGAACAAGCAAGATTACGAGAATTGATAATCTAGTAAAAAAAAATCTCAACACAATCCTCTAATCCAATTGCTATTTAGTGAAACAAGAAAAACCTTCTTGGAACCTGGCAAAATGGGTTAATGGAGATGCTTATTCAAAACATATTTTTAAATTCAATCACATGAAAGATTACACAAACCCATAAATTTTCAAGATATCTTGTCTGGTAAGTCGTTTGCTTATTTGAAAATAATGAATTTTCAACAACATAAATTTCATTTTATATTCCTCACCAAAACATCATTTTCTATGCCATAGAAGATAATCATTAACCAAAAAAATTCAATCTGATAAGGCAAAGAAGAAATATTATAGTTATGGAGGTCATAAAAATAATCATGAAAATGACTCCAAATATCAACTAGATTAGAAACCAACATGGGAATTCATGAATGAGACTATATTTCTGATCAACCGTTGAGTTGGTGACAATCTTGGTTGATTGATTAAAAATGTTTCAAAGGAATCTGAGCAACCAAGTTTAGATTAACACTTCCTTAAGTTTCTTTTATTTCAAGAGAAAAGTCCTAAGTTGTTGATTGCACATGTCATTTCCCAACCTACATAACAAAAGATAATGTTACGACTGTAAGTTTTAAACCTGTGAAGTAAAGCAATGCATATAGATTCTTAAGAAAAACAAAATTTAATCAATGGCTCATACACATAGTACACAGAGATTTTATACCGGAAACCCTCAACCGGGAAAACCTTTCTTATATTCATTATATTGAATTTCACCATTCACCATACAATATATATACAATGTTTTTAGGTATTCCGTAGATACCAAAACCCTAATCCCTTAATCCAGGATTAATTTACAAAACCGCTAAAAATAGCAAAATCCGCTAAAAATAGAAAAAACTGCCCCAAATTTTTTTTTCGGGGCACTGCCCCAGGCTACCACCCGTTGCCAAACGCTGCGCGTAACCAGGGGGGGGGCATACCTGTCCCCCCCTGGGACTCCCCTAGGAAAGCGTCTGGCGCACACAACACAAACAAATCACTACTACGAGGGATCGTCAGACGCAATTGTCATATCTGACGCACCCACACACACACATGCAAAGAATATAACACATACCCAACAATGACAAGATATTAGATAGTTTGGGAAGAAATCTTCCTCTAAATGACTGACTTATTGAAATGAAATTTAACTAAAAAGAAAAGTAAAGACCAAAATTAAACTAATCCTAATAAAAACATGTTAAGCTACTGTAAACTTAAACTAAATTGGATGTCATAAAACTTAAGCAAATGCCAATGCAATCATCAAGTATTCATCTTCTATCCATTCGATCAAATATCTCATCCTTCTTCCTGAGAAATAAGAACCATGTGCTTTCCACAATATTCCCTTAGACATGAGACTTAGTGTCATTGATCATTGTGAGATTAGGATCCCCTAGACATTATGTCTTGTTCCTGAAATCAAAATCAATCAAATTAAGAAAACATGACCATATGACTTCAATTCCATCTATCTTGTAAAGATACTTGTCCATTAATGAACCTTTGTCATGCTTACAAGATAAATAAAAATCTAATTCAACAAATCTTCAACATTGCACACCAAGATTTGTATTTCATTTAATTATTAATGATAATGATGTGAAACACTCGTATGATCATCTTCAACCTTGTGAGAGGTAAGATGAAATGATTATGGAAATGGTAGCAATTAAGACTATATGGAAAGGTTCAAGTAATCTCAGATCACAACCTAGATGGATTGACTCCCCCATCATAAATGCAATATAGAATTAGAAATCATAAATGAATGAAGTGAGTACGATCTGATTTCTAATAGATGAATAAGTTGATGTTTGTCATGATGAGAAACTCCATGAAATTGATATCCTCATGTTCCCAAGAGTGTTCCAAGCACATAAACCATAAATTTTACATTTTTGAGCTTACATATGGCATATAATATGGAGAAAATGAAATGAAGAAGAGGAGTGTGTAGCTTGTCTCTCTATTAGATAGTTTTTTCATTCAAAAGAATGAAATATATAATCTGGAAAACAAAATCAACAATCTCATGAGTAAGAGGGATCCAATACAAGATGTTCTAACATAACCCAAATATGCTTATCCTTACAAGTTATGAATACACTGATTTTTTGGGTTCAAGGAATGTTGAAGAGTGTGAGTCCAATAAATTGATGGGCTACAACCCACAATAAATTCACATATTGAAACTTATTATCATGGATGAGATGAAAACAAATGTCAAAATATTGAAATATGAAACCTTAGAAGTTGCATTGAGATTTACCATTGAGGTATTTACAACTCCCAAGCATTTGGATGGCTTCAACATTGAGATAAATGTGTAGTGATAAGCTATGATAAAAATCATATTACTCAAGAATGTAACCAAGATGAGTGACCTAAGATCAAAAAATCCAAAGGATGGAAATACATTCTCCAAGAAAATATCATGTCTAAAATTCCAATGATTGATAGGACTATGATTAAATTTTCAATTGTCCATTGAATTGGTGAATAAAATGATTGATTCCCTAGAAATTTATGAAAGAGATATCAACAGAAAGATTTAAATAACAATGATGTCCACAATGTCAAAACATGTTTTCGGACAGTGTGAAGGAATATCTCTTTATTGTTGTGAATAAGAGGAAACTTGGATCAAGTAAGCTGCAAGATAAAAGGAAAAATATTCTTTGAAAGATTGACTTAATGGTGAAAGTTATATGCTCATATGAAAGCCAAAAATTAAACTAAAGGTACTGAAAAATGAAAAATCATCCAAGCTCATTGTGCTAAGAAAAATCTATACAAAAAATCATGTTGGCTGAAAGTAACCAAAGAAAAATAGTCAATGGGAAAGAAACCATTTGGATAGCTTCAAAACCATGATAAAATAACCATCCAAAGAAATCACAAGGAATTGGAATGGCTTGGATTTCAAATGGGTAGAAATTAATACTCAAATCTTCCATTCACTGTGTATGGAACAAGAAACTCAGAACTTAAAAGAATCTCAGTCAAGCAAAATTTTCCAATTAGAATCATGTAGATATGAATATGGGACAAATCCGAGTGCCCATATTAACCACAAGAGGGACTGAATAGTATTATTTTATTTAAAAGACCCACTTGTAAGATGAAAAAATTCTTGAAAAATATTTGGCACGGTGAACATCCATAGAATCAATGATCTGAAAATTACCCTAGCACATAGGAATTTTTTTTTTTTTTAGAATGAGTTAAAACACATTTTTCCCATATCAAAATTAAATTAAAAAATTGACTTAAGGAAAAAATTAGTGGGAAATCCTTTTATTTCTTTCCACCTTTGATGAGAATTTCATGTACTGTTCATCCTATAGTAATAAAAAGAAAGGAAAACGAAAAACTAATTAAAAACTTGAAAGAAAAATTAATACTATGCAAAGAAAATTCACTATCTTATTCTATCCTACTCCTATCCTACACTACACTGGCTGCAAAATGAACTATGTGAAGTCATAATGCCAATGTATCCATCCATATAATCCCAAGCTTGCACATATATGTTCATGACAAAATATTAGTAACAGAACTTGGAGAGAAAGTATAGTAAAAGTAGGAAAAATTAAAACACCAAAAACTCTATTCACCATATTAAGGATGTCATAGGGATAATTCATGGGAACATTTGATGAATACTATTCCTCCAACCATGCTTCAATTCCATCAGAAAATCTACCATGACTAACATAGAATTGATGGAGGGATTTCACGGGAAAGTAGCATACCAAATGAGAACCATGCATGAAATATGTGTTAAGTGTACTTGGTGAGAGAATATTTGTGCTGATAAACTTGGTTTTCCCTTGAGACAAACCAAAATAATGAGGGCTTGACATAACCATTGGTGTAGACTGAAGTGCCTCATTGTCTCAGCAATCCTCCTTGGACGCATACTTCAAGATTTTATCACACAAACTTGTTAGAGTCCTGTGGGGTTGTGGTTTCTACCTAAGTCTGTGTTTTGCCTACTCTCTCTCCATTCGCAGACCAATTCTTAAGTTTTTTCCCTTTTGGCTTGTAAAACCGTTTTCGTTTTCCCCCCTCTGTGTTTAAATTGCCACGGTCTCCTTGTTTTCCCAGCCCCTATCCAGTCATCCAAGTCTTTGTTTACACAGGTCGCAGCCTCAGAGCAGTCTGTTCTGACTCGAATCAAGCAAGCAGACAAGTTTATCTTTCAATGATGGAGATCCAATCAGGCAAATCAGATCGATGGCACGCGGGCATTCAAAAATCCAAAGTTTCTCAAAGATTAGCACCGGAGCAAAGCCCCGAGATCAAGGTCTAGAAATGATTAAATCTGGGTCGTAGATCTCATTGGGAGAGATAAACGATGGAAAATTATTGCGAGAATCAGGAGTTCGATATAATGTTAAATTTAATCGTCAAAGGTTCGAAGTCCCGAAGCCCGAAATAAGCGGGAGTCGTTCAATCTTAAGGGGACAGGTGGCAGCCGATCCCAAGGTTTGCGGGAATGAGCTTCGGGAGTGTTGAAATGAGAAGTGTCGAGGTCCCAGAGTCCCAAAGCATGAAGTGAAAAGTAAAGCTAGATCGTCCGATCCAAAAGGGCACATGGCAATAGATCAACGGATTCATAGTTTCGCAAATCAAAGGTTTGTTGGGAGAAATGCACAATTTTCCCGCAGCGCGAGTTCGCGAAGCACTCAGAGAGTGGGCCCAGGGTCACAGCCTGAGGTCCTATGGAAGGTGGGTCTAGAAGGAAAGGTTTGCACCCATCGCATGGAGATGACCGATTCAGAGTTCCAAAGAAGCAATCGCAGCCGTCGATCACGAAAAAGATCTGACCGTTGGTTTGAGAAGGGTGATTTCGCCGACTTGGGCATCGGGAAATCTAGAGTAGGGGAGGTGAAGACTCCCTAAGTGAGAAATCCTGAGATACCATTTGGGATAAGGCATTGGGTCACAACCCAAGGTCACATTGGAGCAAGGCTCATCCTCTGATCCACATCCAAGGCTCTTAAAGCGCCAAATTTTGCACCGTCTCCATGCAAGGTCTTATGTATCCAAGAATTGGTGAACGGGTAAAATTCAACGACTGCACCTCAAATAGAAGAATCGTCCCAACCACAGATCTCGATCAGACCAATGGCCCCGTGTTCGTATGTTCATTTAGCATCACATTTAATCATAGCAAGTAGTCGTCCCTTGGTTACCTGGCCCGGTCTCGATCCCGAAGAGATATCAGTTAATGGACATAGAGCCGGTGGTTGAAACTTCAACTCACTCCATAAATGGAAAGCAGGCTGAGAGCGGTTGTGAAGGCACACTTACGATCTGAATCTTCCTTATGTTCAAGTTTTCCTGTAAAGCACATAACTATGCCTGGCTCACATCTGACATAATGAGGTTTGCACAACCTGACAAAGCGGGCGCCGACTGAAGGCTTTGAAGGCAGTGATCTAATCACATTCCTGGTAGTTGCAATAGTTTTGAGTATATATACTCAGTTTTTATATTTTGTAAAGGTCGAATGGTTGAGCTAGGCTTCCTGATATTGTAATATTTTGATTGAGAACAATTGGTTCTCTGGTTATGTATTTATTTTTGAGACCTCTTGGTTAATCTAAGTCAGCTTTCTTACTCCATCTTATTTTCCTCTGATACTGAGAGAGTTCATGTTTGATTGATTCATGTGGATTGTTGTAACTGTATTATGATAAATGTTTGATTATAGTAATATTATGGTTTCTTTCAGCTTCCTTGAAATTTGAATCCAAGAGGACCTTGTGTTTAAGTTTTTCCTCCTTAGGCTGCTGGAAAATCTGATGTTCATAGCGGACCTCTACACTTTTCTCACTAAATCTTCCTCCTACTCACCCTTACTCCAACTTACTGACTGAAGTTAATTCGATACCTCAATGGTTGGTGCATGCTAGTCCAGATTTCTGAGTTAGAACATTATTTTTCATTGAGTCTTCTCCATTTGACCACCCAAAACTCAATTACCTGTGACATATAAACTGATGGTTATTGGGCTTACCTTCAATGCAATCTGAAGGTGACTTCTAGTGCTAACACACACAACCATCAACTTGATATAAATTAGTGAAATCAAATGATATAAATGGACTAGCATCCACCATGGTATGAGAGATACCTTCAAGACAATGGTGGAAGCCACTAATACTAACAATATCAACTAAAGGGCTACTTTAACAAGAAGATTCTCTATTAATAAAAAATGAATAAGAAATAGAATAAAACATGGAAGATTCTCTATTAATAAAAAATGAAGATGAAATAGAAGAAAACATGGTCTGATATACATCTGCTACAACATCCCCTTTATCCCATGAAAAAGGTTGATAAGGCATAGAATTAATAAGTTCGTGGGAAGAGGCCTTATACTCTCTATCTTCCATAAACACATTATAGTTCCATCAAGTTGTTCAAAAGGGGTCGTCCCTATTGAGTTTAATTGACAAGGAACATGTGTGGCTTCCTACAAGATCAAACCATTGAAGAGATCATGATACAAAAAGTAGTAAGTAGAAGAATTAAGAGAATGAAAAGCCTCTCTTGAACAAGAAATGTTTTAAGAAATGACTCTTTGAATGGTAGTTCTTCCTCCTTAATAAAATTGGTGACTGATTGTGAATCGATAGGCTCCACACTAGGAATGGTTTCACAATCAACATGTTCTTCCTCAATATGGTTTTCCTCTTTCAAGTAAACAATGGATTGTTGTGATAAAAGTGTTATTCCTTGTATGCTTATTTCTTTTGCTGAAGTGAAGTGATCAATGTGGTTGCTTTTCCCCTGCAAAATATGAGAATTTGAAATATCTTTCAAAATATACTCATGGTTAGAAGAGAGGAGAAAATCACAAGAACTTTTAGAGCAAGAAGTTTCACTAGATAATCCACCAACATTAGGAAAACCTTCTTGATCTATATCAGTTAACCTAGGAGAAATTATAATAGTAGGAATATCCATGGGTGAGGAAGGATTCATGTCACGAGTGTCCATATTTTCTTCATTAGCAAAATGATCAACGTTCATGTTTTGCTCCATAACTTCCTCTTCCATTCCTTGTGATGGAAAATATGAGATATGATAATGAGAACCTGACACAACCATTGGTTTGACCCAAAGTGTCTCATTATCAATAGAAAAACCCTCCTCTTGGTTAGCAACAGAAAAATCTAAACTCAAATTTTTAACACAAGTGGTATGTTTTTCATCACAAGGAAAGAAAGGAGGAATGAAGTGGTGGGATAGTACATATATTTTTCCTGAAGAATAATTCTCTCTCTGATCTATATCCCCCACATTAAAGAAAGATCCAGACATATGGAGTCCATCTAAATAATTAGTATTTTCAATATTTTATTGTGAATCCAAATCAACATGTAAAGGTAAATTAAGAAGTGATTTAGATGCTTCATCCACTAGATAATATGTTTCATTAGTATGAGAAACTAAAAAGGAAATCAAATCATTGGTAGAGGGCCTATCATCCAAAGGAAATATATAACAAAGATGAGTAAATCTAATAACAAAATATTCAAGAGATTCATCTTCATTCTTGCTAAGCTCTGATATATATGCACACAAATCATCATAATCATAATTCTCAAAATCATGCCAAAAATTATGCATAAACTATGCCATGTGTGAATAGAGGCAGCCAACAAAGTCTCACACTAGCTCTTGACTCAACCTGCGAGAGTGAGAGTGAACAACCTACAAATGACACTTCCATTAGTAATATTTAGAGAATAACAAAATTCCCATAATTGTAAAGCGTGTTCAGATGCAAAGGTTTCATGCTCGCCATCAAATTTAAGTTGAGACAAGAAATATAAAATATTTTTAGGAGTCTTAAGAGGTACAGTATCAGAAAAAAACATCTCCATAAAGGGATATGGGATGGAGCCATTAATAAATAAAAATAAAATTAATAAAATTGACTCCACATGTTCAACTTATCATCTAACCCTCCTTCTGACACCATTTCTATTGACGGGTCCAGATATCCTATCAAGAAGGTAAGGGAGAACACCTGATGGAAGGTCCCAATTAGACCTATTCTCATTTGGTGTAGTGTTTCCGACCAATATGTGGGTCTGGTTTCCATTAAGAATTAAAAGAAGAAAAAGGGGAAAGACAACGAACTGTCCCCCAAAGAGTTCTAATTAATTCTAAATCTAATCTAAGATGAAAGCAAACTAATCTAACGTAAATAATTCTAACCTATCCCGCGGGAGAAAAACTAATATACGAGCACAATTTAAAGTGATATTTTGACGGCAAAAATATTTCATGGAAACCAATAATATGTTAACACAATAATATTTCAAATATCATCTCAAGTAGTTGTAGAGGAGACCTGTAACATCATCCCTGTACTCATTAGAAATTACAATAACATAAGAATTATAAATACCAAGAACAAAAATAGTCCATATGATCAACACCTAGAAAACTTAAACAACAAATACATGTGTAGAGTAATCCCACAAGCATTTGTAAACGATTGTGACTTCAAAACACCTTCTTCTCTTAATATATTCAGAAATAGGAGTATTATCAGTCTACACAATGGGGAAAATCCCCTTATTACACCCAATGAGTCCTCTTTTATAAGACAAGAGAGACTCTTCAACTCTTGTGACTGTTCACTTTGTTTTCCCTTTGTTTTGTTATTATAAAAATTCTAATTTCTTTTACATTTTTGAAAATGATCATGTGAGTGTTACAACCATAATTTGAAGAGACTCCTGAGTGGTTATTCTTGCCCTAAGACATTTCATAAATGGTATTCAGTTACAAATTTATTCACTCAACTTGTTATTGTATTCTTCTATTCATTATGATGTTTCTAGGAATTTATGATGTTTTTCTGTTAATTAAGATCATCATGTATTATTCTCCTCTATCTCATCCTTCCATCATGTTCTTGTAGGTCCAATTTCGGTTCCTATATATTGAGTTGCAATTGTTTGAACATTGCACAACCTATTCTTCAATTAAATTTGGTCCTCTTCATATTTTATGATTTTTTCAAGAATTTATTCTCTCAATCTATCAATACTTGTTGTTCTACCATGTTCTACTCTCTTCTAGCTTTCCGATGAGCTATCCTGGGCCTGATTTCATTGTGTGTAGCTCCAGATATGGCCTCTTGAAGTTTGCATAGTAATTCCCCCCCCCTAAATTCGTGGCCTCATATTCTCTGCAATTTATGAGGTTTTATGTTACTATTTTAACTTGAATTCCTTTTCAACATTCCTTGGTTCAATACCTTTCCAACGAGGTATCATAGGCTCAATTATGACACCTGCAGCTCTAGATATGTCCATTTGAAAATCAATGCTCAACAACCCTTGATCTGCCTGTGGGTGAATTTGGGTCATTGATCTTTAACCTGAAAACAAAAATCCCACATGCATAAGGAAATCCAAAATTGAATGGTTAATATAACTACCTCCCCACTAACTAATTTGTATAAGAACCTAGGGGAGACATATGACCTAGGGATTGTAATGTAATTTTAAAAATAACAAAATTCCCCACCACCAATGTGATCGTCGAGATCCCATGGTAAACCTCAGTAACTTAGTAACTCCCAACTTCGACAGTAACATTCTAATAGTACAAGACTTCGATGGGTTATAAAAATATAAAAATAAAATTTATGATAGGTACACACTCTCCAAAATAAATATTAAAATAATTGCAACTCCGATGGTGTACGTCACTCTCCAAAATAAATATTAAAATAATTGCAACTCCGATGGTGTACGTTCTCCAAAATATATATTAAAATAACCCACCAAAAATATATATATTAAAATAATGCATGGTCGTCAGGGTCTCATGGTCAAAAGGTGGTAAGTCTTGGTAAATTCTCCAATGGTAACTTTTCGACGACACATGCTTCCGATGATATAGGCTTTCGATGGGATAAACATTAATATAATAAAATAATCACACCCCGATGGTATAAGCTTTCGATGGGGTATTCCCGATGGTAAGTCTTGGTATAATGTTAAAATAATATTAAAGGTGGTCAGATGATGAGATTTCAAAAAAGGGGGAAGACTTGTCTTGAGGTTAATCCCGATGGTAAGTTCCGATGGGCTCATCCCTATAGGCTATCGAGATCCCATGGTCGGAAGGATGGGAAATCAATTCTAAGTAAACAATCCAACGAGGGATTCCCAATGGCTTGATTTTTATGAGCTAGCAAGTTTAAGTCCCGATGGGCTATGTCTTGAGATATATTAAAATAATCATGTAATGTTATTCCAAGGGATTCGGGAGGGGAGGAGGGGATTCCTAGAAATAAGGAAGGTTGTCTGAAATGGTAATTCTCCATGGAACTTACCATGAAGTAAATGTGAGGGCCAATGGGGAGAAACCTGAAGATAAGTCTCATGAGATATTACTTGAATTTTAATGAGTGAGGAAAAAAAAAGGTTAAATTAAAAATTAAATTAAATGAGAAAAATAAAATGAATATGTACAACCTAGGGCTTAGGGGATAAAAGGGAAAACAAGATTAAAACGAAATTTAAAACAAAAGAGAAATGAATATATATATATATATATATATATATATATATATATATATATATATATATATATATATATATATATATATATATATATATATATATATATATATATATATATATATATATATATATATATATNTATGAAAAGTCAAATGTTTCTAGTTTTACAAAGATATGATAAAAATAAGGATGTACATATTATACATTAGGTTTTATGCAAAACACCACATGTAAAACATATATTTTATTCATGTAAAACAAATCGTTTATCCATGTAAAAACATATTTGACCTATGTAAAAAAACATTTTTAAAATGAACTTTATTTACCCCTTGTAAAAATAAATATCTAGACTCGCATGGATGATTTTAAGGATGGAAATTTATTTTAAAATGTAGAAACCTTGGCGAATCTTACTAATCCTTCATATGCCAACTATAAATGTTTGGCAATAGTCTTGTAAAAATATTCAAATTTATAAGGATTCTATATAGTTTTTATAAAATTTTGACAATTTTTAAGGTAAAATAATTGTATCCTATAGAATTTGGGTGAATCATTTTTAAAATAACGAATCTCATTTTTGGAAAAAACATGGAAAATTAGCCCATGAGCGAAATTTAGCCCCTAAAATCATCCCTAAGATTCTAGAGTAACTCTAGGGAAAACCATGGGGAATAAAAAAACCATGTCCAATCAAACCATGTGGTTTTGCAAAAGTAAGGGTAAAATGGAAATGGAAATAAATAAATAAATGAATATAAAAATAAAATAAAAATAAATAAATTAAATAAAACTAAAATAAATAAAAAATATACAAAATATATACAAAAATAAAATTAAAAATACAAATTAGGAAATTAGGCCAAGTTACACACGAGTCAAGGTTCCACCAATCAGGGTTTCGCACCTAGGGGCCTAAAATTAGGAGCAAGGTATATCAGGTAGGTTTCAAGTAACCAGACATCAAGGAGGGTAACTAGGTCATATGGCGATCAAGAACACTCAGATTTAGATGTGACGAATGGAAAGCTACTAAGGAGAAGAAGATGACATGTAATGCGGTGAATCAAAGTCACAAATAACGACTTAGATGATGGAAGGAGATTGAATCCAAAATGACATAGGACACATGTAAATTTAGTCAAGTTGGACATCTTAGAGGACAATCTTTCTAAGATCACAAAGATAGGGAGTACGACCAGATCAAGGAATAGGTTCTTACGCCAGGGCACAATGCGTGATACTGATTATGACAAATAGAGAGTATACATTGGGCGATGATATGACAAGGACCTACAACTAGAAACCTCAATAGGTATTTGGCCTAGGTTTCTGGAGAGAGGGGAGGCTGAAAGAATAACCTAGTGGAGACCAATCCAAAGAGGCTTAGGGATAGGCCGACAGGAAAGGTGGATTTGATAGCCTTGGGAGCTTCGGACCTTAAGGAAACTATAAGCAAAGGTGAATTCGCTTCCCAATAAGGGGAGGCCTGGTAATGATCCATATTGGATCATTGTATTATTTTTCATTTGTCTCACTACTTTTTGGGTGGAAAAATTGGAGGAATCAACTTGCAAGGCCATTTCAGCGACTGGTCCAAATTTGGAAATTTGGGTCCAAAAAACAGTCAGAAATATTCTGAATCCATTTTGAGGCATCAAATGACCTTTTTTTTGGTCCAAACCCTAATAAACATAAAGTTTCTAATTTCTACACATCGATACCTTTCAAACAACGCATACCATTTGTCGATCAAGGTTCGTATGAGAAAGTTATGCCTCCTGCAAGTTGACCTACCATATTGATCACCATGGTGCGAGTGGATTCCACATCATCCACCATTACTTAGACATGTGGGACTAGCCACGTAGTGTATTTTCTAATAACATTGTAGAATGTCCAAAACCTTATCACAATTAAAGGTTGAGGAAGTCAAAAACCTATCTCCAGATGGCTATCGGGCTATGCTAAATATTAGGCCACTAAGAGGAGAAGGGGTTCCATTATTTTGCATTGTATCTTCTTCCATAGCTGAGAAAAATATCTAAGAGTGGTATTTTGTGGGCATAACCGAAGAGGAGAGATTTTGTAGAAGTCATACATGCCACAATTCAAAGGCAATGCTATAGAGAGTGCCTCTCTCTTTGTACTTGCATCATTTGTTTACCAGAGAAAAGAGAGCAGAGCAACCTCACCTTCTAGTTGGGTTTTTTCTCATATTGGGTTTCCCAGGTCATATCTTGTGTTTATTTATGGATGGTGTGAATGTGTTTTACCTCTCTCTATTTTTCTGCGTTTTATCTATTTTATCATTAACTAAATATTCTGGAGATCGAAAGGAAATTAACCTTAATAGTAAATATTTTAGTATTTTATCAAATCTGTTGTGACAAACTGTTCCAGTGGAATATCCATGAAAATTTACAGATCAAGTAAGGATAAAAGTAAAGGTTCTGGATAAGGATCAAGGGATTCCCCCACATGCATTTCAAGGATGGAGCGGTCATGTAAATGAAGTGGCCCTGCGAACCTGCTCCTGCAACCACATAAATTATGAGATCAATTATGCGATTAAAATTAGACTTGCCAATACACCATAAAAATTATATTCCATGTCTTCAAGCAAACTTATAAAATATAATCATGGGTGGTTGCAGATAAGTTCTTTGAAAACTGTATGTGCGAAGTGTCAAACTCAAAGGAAGGATTAGTGATTTTGTGACTCAAGCTAAGAGTTTGAAACTGAAGAGAGTGTGATCAACATGCGAAAGTGTACATATAAATACAATAAGCACAACATGCAAGAAAGAGGATGCATAATTTAAGTGATTCATTCACAAAATCCTCTAGGAACGAACTCATCCAAGACAATCATCAATCAATATCAAACCCCCAACTCCCTAGAGGTAGAAAATGAATAAACATTAGGATCAAATAGTATATGATATGCATTAGCGATGAAATTTTAGTAGGGCCCCCCCTTTCCTTTCACTTGTAAAAGAAAAAGTAAAGGGGGGTTGTTGTGGCCTCAACAACAAGTTAAATTAGTTAGCTTTTCTTGGCTTGCTTTCCCTTGCTTTATGGAGAGATTCATGGCGTGCACAACTTTTGTTTATGTTTCCGTAATCCATAAAATCAAGCCCATTATATTTTTATTGCATCCATTATTTTTATTATGTAGAACATGTTAGTGAGATAGTGTGATACCTATTGCAACAATTTGTTTCACTTGCGATCTGCGCCATTCTTTTCTTTATAATCTATATCTTGGGTGGTTTTGTAACCAAAGGAAATGAATTTTTGTAGCCAAAGGAAACTTTGTTCTGCAACTTTGTTACGCAACCTAATCTCACATAAAGAACTCAACCCAACCTCTATGGGTGATTTCTCTCCCTTTCAATCCACCTTCCTAATGAGTTCTTCTCCTTTTATAGATTTCAACATCTAACCACCTCTCAATAAAGTATATTTATAAAATTTTAGAAAACTTAATAAAAATTAATATAAAGAAAAAGCCTCTAAGAAAAAATGCTTTTCTATAAACTTTCATCATGCCTTGTGAAAATAGCTAAGTGCATGTGGTGGAAGCAAGGTTTCAAGTGTGACGACTATCATCATCTGTGAATCTTATAAACACCGAAAAATCCATCAACATTTTCCAACCAAAATAGGAGCATGATAAGAAAAGACTGAGGAAAAGAAAACTAAACTAATCCTAATACTACGAATGTACAACAACTACAATAGGATAACACCCCGACATGACTTCTTAGGAACAATCAATCTTGAGATAGAGCCCAATTATGAGATCACTCAACATGTTTCCTTCATAATCCTTGATTTCATAAGCTACTTTTAAAGGAAACGCCTCACACTATAAGGATTGTGCCACAAAGGATTAAATTTCTTTGCCCCTAAAGCATGTTTATCTTGATTGTAGACCAAGACTAGATCTCCTTCAGAAAATATCCGAGGGTGGATAGAATTATCATATTGAACCTTAACACATTTTTTATGTGCCTCATTATTCGTAGCCTCATCTTGATGATGCTCATCAAGGTGTTCTAGGTGAACAAGGCACTCTTCCAAAGAAGAAGTATTAGATAAGAGCTCTATCACTATTTTCAATGAAGGAATCTCACATTCAATCGGGAGGACTACCTCCACTCCATGAACGAGTTGGAAAGGGGAAAAACTATAGAAATTTTAAATGACAAAATCAACAATTGAATAATTATGTCATACAATTAACAACCTAGAGATAATTGTCTTGTATGAACTCTGAAATGTCTAAACCCACATTCAGAAATTACCATAATAAGAAATACACATTGCTAAGCAACTTAGCAGCGGAATAAACACGATGAACAACAACCATTCAACTCAGAAAAACTCATAAATTTAGGCAATGCTAGGGAAAACACCAATGTGGGGAAACCCAATGAGAGAGAGAGATTTCATTAGCTTCAGGAAAGATATATCAACAACAACAATGCATTTACAACCAAGAGAAATAATTTACAACACCCAACAATCCCAAATTTCTACCTCGATTTCCGTGCCCATAAAATATGTATTGTTGTACAAATTTTCCCTCTTCCATCACCTTGAAATCTATGCCAACTAATAGTTGTACGAAAAACAATAGAACTGTCCTCTTCACCAACAAAAAACACTGAAAAAGCTGCCTCGATTTTCATGCAACAAGGTACCTCGAAATCTGTGCCCTCCTATCCTGTTGTACAGATTGTAAAGATTGTACGGATCTGTACAATACATACTCTCTAATAGAAGAAAGTTACAACACACTCAGACAGAAAACTCCCTTGGGATTCATGCTCAATCTCTCTTAGGAAATGCGCCCTCCTTGTTGCCCTCTTTCCTCTCTCAAGCTCTCTCGGAAAATCTCTCTCAAACTCTTCCTCAATTTCTTGCACACTACCCAATGCATTCTCTTATAATATGAAAGTGACCCTCCATCTTCTTCAACCCTAGATCTAATGGTCAATATTTTATCTTGCCTTTACAAGATCAAGGGTCATGATTCATTCCCTCCAAAATAAATCACTTAAAATATTAAAGTACATTTTCACTTTATAACATAAGTCCACTTTATGAAATAAAGTCACTTTAATATTAGAAGGTACACTTCATTAAAAAGTCACTTTAATAAAATAACCACTTTATCACAACTTTATAAAAATCCATTACAATGTCAAGTGTCTAGTAGTGTAGGTACAAGGTAACTTCCGCATACAAGACACATATGCGAAGTACCTCCTGAGCTAAAAGGATAACACTCCCTCTTAGCGAGGGATGTACTCGTTGCCATCTCCATCATCTAGTTCCATCACACTGTGCTCAGTAGGAGCTCCCTCTGAACCCAGATCCATCCTCAACACCTGCACAAAACTCGAACTAGAAGATATCCTCCTGACATCTACTCTGAACTCTTAGCTCCTAGGAGAATCCACTCCACACTAAGCATCGGTTCGATCACACTAGTTGATCCTCCTTCCGGTGCTTAGAATAGACTCCCTCTCTTCTCTCGGAATGAAAGACCGAGTCCTTGGGCCCACCGCAGTCTCAAGAGCCTCTTGCTCCTCATCCAACGATGAATCATATCCTGAAGGTTGTCCTCGCAACATGTACAACCTGTCCACCTGATCACCAATCAATCGTGGTTCCACCAGGTTTGCTCCCTCTTTGTAGATAAATACATGTCCCCTCTTGAACAATGTACAATATCTGACATCCTCCAAGACTGAGACTGAGAGCAAGTTAACCCTCAACCCTGGAACAAAGATAACTCCATCAAGCTCCATGAATCCTCCATAATCGAGTCAGAATCCAACCCTTCCAACTCCACATACAACTCGCGCCATACCTCCTTCCAACAAAAAATCAAGTTTCCCCCTTAAAGCCTTGCCCAAAAATCTCACTGCTCACTGTCACTCAGAGCCCAAGATCTGTTACCATGTAGAAATTTTATATGTCATACACTTAGAAACCTAGAGATAATTGTCTTGTATGAACTCTGAAATGTCTAAACCCACATTCAAAAATTACCATAAACATAAATACACATTGAAAAGTAATTTAGCAGTGGAATAAACACAATGAAAAACAACCATTCAACTCAGAAAAAACTCATAAATTTAGGCAATGCCAGGGAAAACCCCAATGTGGGGAAACCCAATGAGAGAGATATATTTTATTAGCTTCAAGAAAGATATATCAGCAACAACAATGCATTTACAACCAAGAGAAATAACTTACAACACCCAACAGTCCCAAATTTCTGCCTCGATTTCCATGCCTAGAAACTCTGTACTGTTGTATGGATTTTCCCTCTTCCAACATCTCGAAATATGTGCCAACTAACAGTTGTATGGACAACAACATGACTGCCCTCTTCACCAACATAAAACACTGAAAAAACTGCCTCGATTTTCATGCAGCAAGATACCTCGAAATCCATGCCCTCCCAGCCTGTTGTATGAACTGTACGGATCTGTACAGTACAACCTCTCTAACAACATAAAGTTACAACACACTCACACAGAAAACTCGATTGGGATTCATGCCCAATCTCTCTTGGAAAATGTGCCCTCCTTGCTACCCTCTTTCCTCTCTTAAGCTCTCTCGAAAAATCTCTCTCAAACTCTTCGTTAATGTCTTGCACACTACCCAATGCATTCTCTTATAATCTGAAAGTGACCCTCCACCTTCTCCAACCCTAGATCTAATGGTCAAGATCTAATCTTTCCTTTACAAGATCAAGGGTCATGATTCATTCCCTCCAAAATAAATCACTTAAACTATTAAAATACATTTTCACTTTATAACATAAGTGCACTTTATGAAACAAAGTCACTTTAATATTAGAAGGTACACTTCATTAAAAAATCACTTTAATAAAAGAACCACTTTATCACAACTTTATAAAAATCAATTACAAAGTCAAGTGTCTAGTAGTGTAGGTACAAGGTAACTTCCGCATACAAGACACATATGCAGAGTACCTCCCGAGCTAAAAAGATAACAAAAACATGTAGTAGTCTTGATCAAAGTTCAATATGCCCAAGGTTCTAGATAAAACATTAAATGCCAATTTGACTTGCATTGATTGTGCATTTGAGTATGGTCTTTAGAGGCTTATTAACCACCTCGACTTGACCATTTTATTGAGGATAATAAGGATATGAATGCTCATGTCGAAATCCCAAATTCAAAGAAAAATCTGACATCATTTTATTCTGAAAGTGATTTCCATGGCCAATGACTATCTCTCTCGGCACACTAAATTTAGCGATGATTCAATTGAAGATGAACAATGCTTCCATCTCACCATCATTCAAAAAGGTTGGCATTGCCTTTGCCCACTTCGTAAAGTATTCAATTGCCATGATAATGTACTTATGACCCCTAGCTAAAGCTGGGTGACATGTCATGAAACCCACCCACCACTTAGTGAATGGGCTCATGTTGATAACCGGGAAAAGTGGAGCAGGATGGAAACACATTTTCTGGGTAAAGACCTAGCAATGGTTACACTTTTTAATTTCTTCAATATAATCCTTAAATATAGAATGCCAAACTTATCTGACACACAAGATATTTTGGGTTGTTGCCAACCTAGATAAGTTACCACCATAGGCCCCATTGTGACAGTCATTAAGCATGGTCTCTACCTCCTCGCAAGTTAAAAAACAATGCATAATAAAATATACCCCTCGACGATACAAAGTGTCACTGAGAATGAGGTAGTTTTTTGCAAGGTGATGAATGCAACATCGCTCATCTCGCGAGCAGTTGGGAGATATTTTTTTATTATGAGATAGAAAAATATATCTCCATACCAATGATTGCTTGAAGAAATGAGGAATAGATGTTCATCCAAATATGAGTCATCTTCAATAGTACCTTCATTTCCTCGAGGGAACTTTGACATTAACTCCACGAAAACAAAATACTTCTTATACTTAGCTTATGTAAACTCGAGGTAAAAGTTTTGCAAAATGACAATCCATTTTTTGTACTTTCTCCTAATAATTTGCCAGGTCAAGACAAATTGAAATGGATTTACATCACCAATAACATTGGTTTTCCTAAGGAGGATATAATGACAAAGTCTCTAAAAGGTGTGAACTTATACCAAAGCCAATTTTTCTATGTGAGTAAACTTAAGTTTAGGACCTATTAATATTCTACTAAGATAATATATGACATGCTCTTGGAGCATATCGTCTTCCTGAACTAAAACCATACCAATGTTTGATTTTGATGTTGCAAGATATAATAAGAAATCTATGTTATAGTCTGGAGGACTGAGCAGGGGGGATAATACAAGTGCCTTCTTCAAAGCATTGAATGATCATTGTGCGACGTCATCCCACACAAATGGGATCCCCTTCTTCAACAAGTGCATAAATCCCTTGGTAATATCAATGCAATTAACTATAAATCACCATAGAAACTTGGATTTGTAGTGGAGGCAATTGAACTATTGACTCAAACTTAAGTGGATCAAACATTATCCCTTTGTTAGACACAATGAATCCTACTAGATACCCCAAAACGACACAGAAGATGCATTTATGAGGATTCAAACAAATTTGATAATATTGACATCTTTCAAACACAAGGCGAAGGTGCTCAGGATGATCCACTCTCTTACGAGAGTGAGTAGACAAGTCATTGAGATACACCTCAATGATGTGTTTGAGATCATGGAAAGCATAAGACACAACCTACTAGAAATAAGCCCCAACATTTTTTAGGCTAAAGGGCATTTTTCAGTATGCAAAAGTGCCCCAAGAACAAATAAAATTTGTCTTGTGCTACTCCTTAGAAAATATCTAGATTTTATTATAGCTCGAGAACCCATCCATAAAGGAAAAGATGTCTCTCCAAACACACTCATCGATAATCTGATCAATGAATGGCAAGGGGATGTTGTCTTTTGAACATGCTTTATTCAAATCCCTAAAGTCCATACACACACAAATGTTTCCATGCTTTTTGTCTACAAGAATGGGATTGGATACCCATTCAATGAGGGGAATGAGGTAGATGAAACCCACCTTTAGGATTTTCTCTACTTCAACCTTAGTCATCGTAGATTTTTGAGGATTAACATATCTTACCTTTTTTCAAACCTAATTTCAATTTTCATACATTTTGATTTGATGTTCAATAATTCAGGGATATATTCCTAGCATTTCTTCATATGTCCGGGTGAAAAACATTGTGAAATTATTTAAAAATATTTGTGTAATGAAAAATTCATCAAGAGAACAATCCACTCCAATAAATACATTTTCCATGACTCTAGGATTTCTGGAGATTTTAATTGGTATAGTCTCGAAAATGTTATCCATGTTACCCTCATCAGACACAACATGTGTTTCTAAGGGGTTCATGGACCAATTCTCACCTTCTGTCATGGTCAATTGAAACTCTCCGTTCTCAACCCTACTAAGTTTAGGGAGGAAGTAAGACCTATGGTGCATATCCTCCCAAGGCCTTTCAGGAGCTAACATTGCTTCTAGGATGGCTTCATCAGATGGTAAAACCATATCCAATCAATCCATAGAGATGGAAGCGTTTGAGGCCCACACAAGTGTAGTAAGATGATCTAATTCCTATTCCCGAGGTGGAACTGGATCGATGTCTACAGAGGCAAGTTCTATAGCTTGATAAGAAATTTTGGACACAGATAAAGGCATGGCCATCCCTACATGTTCAAGTCCCTCCATTGAAGCAAAAGGAGAGGATAAGATCCACAAATCCTCCAAATGTGTTGTTCTAAAGTAACAAACTTGGGATGCAAAGGCCAAAGAAATCGACGTAGTAGAGCTAGCAGGAGTGGAATTGATGTAAGAAATGGGTGCCACGAAATTGAAAGTTGCCATGAGGGAGGGATACATTCCAACACCCATATTCTTAGCGGTCTTCTAGGAGTTACTGATTAACGAGACAATAGATCTTGCCGATCTGGTTGGGTTAGTACAAGAGTATGACAACTAATCAATAGTTACAATTTTCCATTCATGGGGAAAACAAGAAACCCAGAAGACTGAGGAAAACACAACTATCATATCATAGGTCTAGCTATGTCCCCAAAAAATATTGTAATCGATTGGAGTGTCGACTACTTCAACTTCAATGGATATGGTCCCCCCCCCCCCTATTAGACAAGAAATGAGGGGAGATACCCATGGGGTCTAAAAGAACATATTTCGAATGCAGTTAACAAAGTGGGAGACAGGCCAAGCTCAGGGGAGTTGATGACTCGCCAACATGACACATGTCGAAGCACCCTCATCCACAATTGTTTTAAAGACAATTTTCATGTTATACATGACTTGGATCTAAAAAGCAATGTGGTAAGGAAGTCAATGCTTCACATTAGTAGTATCAAACATTATCATCTGAGAACTTGAGGAATCAACAACTCTGATAACTGATAGCAATGCACTCTATTGTGCTAGGCAACTTTAGAGTACTTCCAAGGCCATCATAACACACATTGCCTGGGATAGACCTTCTACAATTGAGTAGTTATGGGTATCCTAAACATTTGGATTATGCGCCAACCTCTTAAGCAAAACCTTGGGTATGCATGGCATTTCTTATATTGAAGGTTCTCTATATGTAGAGGATTTAGTGGTTCAAATGATTCCTTTCCTTTAGAGGTAGACTTAGTAGCCTCATAATTATAGGATTTGGCCTAGACATGTATCTATGATCCACACATGTAAACAGTCAAGGAGTTATTATCATGCAAGGGTGCCCCCTGATTTCCCCCTTGCTGAAATCCATAGTTACTTGAAGTGCCCATAGTGATTTGTTGACCTTGAGAGAAAGGATTACTTAACACATGACCCTCTTCAAGTTTGGGACATTAGCATGTTAAATGGTCTTCCTTGCACAACTTACATCGATATATGCATCAAAATATGTAGTAGCTCTACCACATAAGAAAACACTCAAAATAAGTAGTCACTACTAACTAATATATAGAGATCATCCAAACATGAAATTATAACATGGACCAATGTGACGCAACCTACCCCTCAACGAGCGGTCGCTCCCACCAGGACCTTCTTTAATCACGGGCCCGAAGAGTCTGAGCTCTTCCAACTCCCCTCGGGGGTCACGAGTCACCCACAATAACCCCTCGGAAATCTCCCCTTCGGAAATCGGGATATCGCGACTCGGGAGTTCGCGGTTCACGCGAACACAATTCACATGCAAACCAAAACCCCGATCCCCGATGGTCAACGGGTCAACACTTCCCTTGATCGGAGATTTCCCTATCGGGGTATCGCACTCTGCGATGTCAACGTTCTATCTTTAGGATCCCCGAATACCGAGATACCGATCCCCGATATCACGCCACCTGTACTCCACTAGAGTTTTCAGCTTCCACTGTGCCGCACACCACGTCCTCCTCGGGATTTCGCGGATCGCAATTCCGCGATGCAAATTTCCTTGTGGTCGAAAACCCCGAAACGCCGAACGCCGAAACCCCGAAGTCCGATGACACCTATCCTCCACCTGCTCTGGAGGTCCCACTCAGCTACGTCACTCCTGCGCTCGTGCGATCGGGAATTGCTGGATCGCGATTTCAACTGTCATGAATTTCTTGTATTGGGAAATCCCAAATGCCGAAACCCCGACATCACACCACCTGTCAACACCTCATGGTGAGGCCTAACGCCTTGACACCTGTTTCCCACTCGTGCTATTGGGAAATCGCGATTCGAGAATTCGCGTCTCCTGATGCGCAAGTTTTCCCTCCTGGAAGATGAAACTGTCTAATCTACAGCTAACCCTATCTACCAGCATTTAAAACTGTTAAATTCCTTCTTATCTACATTACATTACAAGTGCGCTCAGCTTTGAATGCCTTTAGTTAAACGGCGGCGCAACAATACTAAGGTAGAATTCAAAATCTGAAGTTTGCTGGCTTGTCCAACTGTCTCTTCTTTCTCCACACGCTGTCTCGGAAGATGGAGTCGTCGATGCTCCTGCATCACAATGGATCTCAACCAAGCTAACATTGGTACTCCAAATCCTTGATCTAGATATGAATGATGAACCAAGTAATGTTCAAGAAAGACAAAACAAGGATATGGTCTCAAAGATAATGCTCACAACCTATAAATGTGATTGGTTATCCAAGGGCACTGCATTGTTGAGAAAATAGTTCCTTTGAAAATGCAAGATAAACCATGCATTTTCATGTGCTAACATGTTCACACATAGATGGAACTTGGTCCACATAAGCTTTAGATCTAGGAAACTATGGTATTGTTTGTGCCAAATGTTGTAGATGTTTTAGGGCATTTCCTCTAGACCTCATCATCAACAATTATAAGAGTTCGTTAGGAGCACTACCCCTTGTTTCCCCTAGACATCGGTAATAAGAGTTAGGAATCAAAGGTAACTTAGTCAAAAGAGATTTGTACGAGAGATAAATATTTTATAATGTGTGCGAGACTATACACCAACATATTTATTATTTATTTATTTTTATTTTTCAAAGGTGAAAAAACCTATCTTAATTCAGTTGTCAACCAATAGTGAGGACAACCATGATTGGCCCACGAATGAAGGTTAAGTCATCACCATTATTCAAAGAAAACCACGCCACACTTAAACGACCCACTAGCGGTCCGTGAGGGGAAGACTTTGAATCTTACAAGATGCCTTTGGGTCTTGGGTTGTTAACCCATTTCCTTACATTTGAGTAAGATAGCCAATCAGAACCAGATTTAGGTCTTACTCCAGGTCCAAAAAGTAGTTTCAACCTAGATAGTATTCACAAGAAAGCCAATTGCCCTTGTTGATATCATCAAGGCTACCTCCAATAAGATCATGTCTTTTTTAGTAACATCTAACCTTATTCCCATACATAAAACTAGATATTACTACTGATTACAATTTAACCTTTTATGTATAAGAACCAAATATTTATAATTACATATATCATTAAATCTTTACACACTTTTTTTTCTTTAAATTACTTTAAAAAAAAAATTCCATTTTTCCTTTTGAATGGATATCTTTTACTTTCCAAAAACTATTGACCAAGTTTGAACCCATAACAATTATATTAAATAACCCATAATAATTATATTAAATTTCATGATGGATTACTTCACATGCATTGCATCAAATTCATGCATTGTCATAATGTTGTAAATAACTAGCACACCCCCAAAGCGGGGGAAAGGAAATGCCAAAATGAATCAAGGTGGTTATGTTGTTAAAAAAACATTTTTATTTGTTTTTTCATTTTGATGGAAAATGAATACTTCAAAAGGCCTTCTAGCAAGGGCAAATGTAAATATACATAAATGTGGCAAGTTGCATTGGGTAATCATGAAAATAGTTTTGGCTGAAATAATATTCTCTTTGTGTGTGTGCGTGTGTAAACTTTATGTGAATTTGATGCATTACATAGTTTAGTCCTTATAATTCCCTGTGAACAAAATATTTATTTAGTTTTATGCACTATTAGATGGTGTGATTACATTATTTGGACAAACCTATAAAACTAGCTGAAATAGAGGATTAAAGGCACCAATTCCTATTATAGCTAGCCTCATTTTGGCTTCCACTTGAGATCCATGACCTTGTTGGAAGCTTAAACAACATTCCATTTCACCCTCTGTTGTAATGGAAAATTGAGTCCTTCTAACTTAATTAAAATGATTTATACACCTAAGAATAAATTGAATAATGTCTAGATGGGCATCGATGAAGTAGAATTTGTTGTTTTTCTTCATATGAGATATGATTGATATATTACAACAACGATGAGTGTTCCATATATAGAGAACATATGGTGACCATCCATGAAAGGATGTGTCCTTTCGATAATCAATAACTATTTATTATTATCATTTACTTATTATATATATTATTTAATAATCAATAATTATTTATTATTTATTAATCTAAGAGAATGTCTTCCCAATGTTGTCCAAACATCAACACTCCCTCTCAATGACGAAGACATTCTGCATCATGACAACTTGTCTCTGAAGTATACAAACTTCACCCTAAACTCATGACACTTATCTGTCGGTCTTGGGAGACATCTCTCTCCCACCTGAGCTGAGGGGAAACTCCTTCTGCGGCTCTCCCTCTGAGCCAATTGACTCTCTCTGAGATTAATCTCACTATGGGTCCACATGTGATAACATCTAGCATCTTGAGTCTTTATCATTCCTTGTCAAATCACCATGACTAGGACAAATACCACACCATGATTGTTCACCATAGGTACACACTTGTGAGTGAATGTCAGCCCAATGCTAACTGACATGTGGAAAGCACCTCAAGCACCGTGAGTCCATATTATTCCTTATCATGATCAAGGAAGAACTACGCCTGGGCCCACTTACCACAAGTGCACCTTTATGATAAATGTATCTTATCTCCCTTGGCCTGCAGCCCAATCTAGGAGAAGGTCCGCTCAATGTTGAAACATCAACACTCCCTCTTAGCTAGGGAGGTATCTTTTCATGATGTCTTCATCTAGTAGTCCACTGAATACTCTGTAATCAACTAGTAACACACATCTACTACAATGCCATAGGTAACTTGAATCATCTGTCACAGTCTCTGCGATCAAGCAACACACAACTTCTCCAAGTGATCTGGTATTCTCCATGACAATCAACTAGTAGCATACAACTACTACAATTGCCATCAAATAGAACATGATTGTGTTGATCCATAGTAGTACACAACTATTGTCCAGTGGTACACAACCACTACTAGTAGCACACAACTACTTTCCAGTAACACATAGTCACTGCCAGTGGTACAAAACCACTATAATAGCACATAACTATTGTCCAAAGACACACAATCTCTGCCAGTGGTACACATCCACCATAGTAGAAAATGTTTTTTCACACATGGCACTCCCATGTGGACTTCTAGAGGCTACTCCCTCTAGAAACACTAGGGTCAACTCCCCATAGTGTGTGACATCAAGGTCAACTCCCTTGACATGTCCTCATGTGCTATCCACAAGGGATGTTGGGCTGTGAGCCCAAAACCACTTATCCCTTCTCGGATAAGTGTCCTCACAGATCAAATCAACTCAGTCATAGAGGAGTACGATCTGGAGAATGTCTGTCACACATGGCACTCCCACATGGACTTCTAGAGGCTACTCCCTCTAGAAACACTAGGGTCAACTCCCCATAATGTGTGACATCAAGTTCAACTCCCTTGACATGTCCTCATGTGCTCTCCACAAGGGACATTGGGCTATAAGCCCAAACCCACTTATCCCTTCTCGGATAAGTGTCCTCACGGATCAACTCAACTCAGTCACAGAGGAGTATGATCTGGAGAATTTCTAAGGAAGATACAAACATCAACACTCCCTCTCAGCGAGGGAGGCATTCTCTACCATGCAAACACTGTCACAAAAGTACTCGAACTTCATCCTGGTAAGGGGTTTGGTAGGAAGATCACAAACTTGCTCATCTGTAGGAAGGTACTGCACCGATACTTACTTACTTTGCACCAAGTCTCAGATGAAATCATGCGAGAAGCCTCAGAAGCCTCACTGCTTCCATGAATCGCGCCACTGACTGCGATATATTTTTCCTCTACAGTACTGAGTGCTATAGAATTTTGTTTTCATGAATCCTTACTGATCTTGAGCTGAAGAAACACCCTCTGGTGCCCTTTCTTTCAACTGCACTCTTTGCCTGGTCAGAAGTGTATATATTTGTAGCCTCTCTTAATCTCCTAATACATATCCAATTGTACCACACTGGTGCACTCTATGTTGCAACTTAGTCTAAACAAATCAAGAGATTTCTCACAAAGCACTATCTAGCTCTTTACTTGAGAGTAGGTCCTCCACTCTCTCTACAGCTACTCCCTCTGGGACTCTACAACTGCTCTCTCTGGGAATTTGTAATTGCTAAACACTAAGACTGAGAGTAGATTCTCTACACTGTCATAAATTGCCCTCCTCTGTGGCTGCTCTCTATGGAACTGGCTCCTCCACTCTCTTTCTGCAATTGCTTCCTTTGCAACTACTCTATCTGGAACTGAGAGTGGCTGAATAACTTCTCCCTCTGGAGCTGGAGGTGACTCCTCCTCTATCTCTTCTTCCTATGACACTAAAGGTAGCTCTTCCTCCTTCTCTGGAGGTAACTCAATTTCTGTTCCTTCTGGATCTAGTACCGCCTCCCTTTTTGGGAGTGCCTCTACATACACTGGAATTGCTGCCATGCCTGCTCCCTCAACATCTCATGGCTCGAATCATGTACCGGGATTGCTACAATTTCTCTCTCTGAGTCTCATACTGTATCTTCCTCCATCATAGGGTCCATCACCATAGCTTTTGTTCATGGTCATTGGAAATGTCTCTGCTATTTGGCATGGTCTTGTCTTGGGAGGTACATTGCTCCTAGAGACTACTTGTCTCTCAGCATCATTTATGGTGATGCCACTCCATGACATCATGTTTGGAAGGTTTTGCCCTCCATGTTTGATTCTTTACATGAGCTAGATGACTCCCCTTGAGTCTTGACTCCCTTTAAGTCATACTTCAACATAGATCACACTACCTACCATGTGATCTCACTGTCCACTAACTAGGTACCCCTTCTGGAGATTTCAACGGAAAGAGAGAAAATCAAGGGGACTGATCTCCTTTTCTCTTTCATTACTTGCACACTGAAAATATTGATTACATTCATAACATTATTGAGCACCCGTACTAGGGAAAGTGGCTCAAATACAATAAGACATCTTTCGGGCTCTTGTATCGTGGAAAATGGTCCTTAAAGAAATAAGGGTTCTCGTATCAGGGATAATGACCCTTGCCACCAGTTGTCTTGCTTCCCAATGCCTACTACAATCACTGTTGTCATGAGAAACTGAATTCACCGATAATATCACATAAGTTTGATTGTCACGGTGAATCAACTTAGGCTCGACCAAATAAATCTGCAAGGAGCTTTGGAGGCCATACTTCTTCGCGAAATGCCACACTAGTTGCTATGTACTCCGCCTCTGTTGTTTTATAAGAAATTCTCTATCCCAGAACTCATACGTAGCAATAAGTGTCGACCATAGAGGGACTATTGCAACATCATCGCAGAGACAAAGAGCATCAAGCATGAAGCATAACGTGACATATATTATTAAATCGGTGACCTTGTGCTCTTCTTTCTCATTTATTAGTTGAATCAGGTCCTTAATGAATGAACTCATCGCTGATTCCATTGCTCTCATCAACTGCCTGTTTTGCAAGATTACAGGCCCTATATGGTAAATTTACAATCTCTTAGTAAAATACAAAGTTAAGAGCCAAACCTAGACTAATAGGATGCGTTGGAGCCAGCTTTGCCGCAACGGTATCCTAGGCAGACTTGTAAGTAAGCAAAGTGTTTTCAGCGGCCTCCTTCCTTTTCGGCGTCTGTTTTTAAACTCGGTCCATTGCTGTGTTGCAAACGTTTCACAAATTTTACATCTTTAGAATGGACAAACATTATCAACTATGCAGCAATGTAATGATTGTTAGCCCAAAAATGGGTGAAACCATGTAGCAATCGTGAATTGGTAATGAATAAACTTGATCATGCATACTTCGCAAAATTTACCGGAAGCATTATGTTAGAGATTGTTCATGGTGCTTCACAATTTCCTCGAGGATATGTATATAGCCTTGACATGGAAGAGTGAGGCCTTGCGTTGTAGTCTAGCTTTATGAAGCCATTATCTCTACACAAAGATGAGCTATGTCGATCATATGGGACACAACTGCATCGGTGGTGCAGAAGGCCCAACAACTTGACAAGCCACCCCTCGTCTTCACTCTATTTTTTATATTAATATGAATTCTGCCCAGCAGTATGAATAATCCCACAAGCAGGGCAAACACACCGTTGAAAAGATGCAATGCAGGGAGGTCATGCTCATTCAAACCCTCCATTACATGTATGGCGGCCTCCAAGACAAGAGTCCCCGCTGCCAAATCCAAGAAACACATGGCAATCCACAAGATAAATCTTGAACCCATGCAAAGCGCATAGATTGCAATCGACGCCAACGCGGGGTTGAATTTGGAAAACGCGTGGATTCCATTCAACATACGCATTGTTAAACGTTCGAACTTTCTTTTTGCAGAATCCAAAATATGGAAGAGGGCCTGCACCTTTGGCATGTTGATTTTTCTATATTTCTGTTTTTCTTTTCCGCAATCATCAGGCACAGAAATAGGGTTTCACGAGGAATCCCACCGGGCACCTTCGGATGGCCTTTGATTGGTGAGGTATTAGAGTTCCTTCAATGTCAGAAGAGGGGTAGTCCACATACATTCTTCAATAGTTGGACACAGAGATATGGAAATGTGTTCACCACTTTCCTCCTTGGCCACCCGTCTGGTATTTTGCGGCCCCGAAGGAAACCGCTTCTTGTTCGCCAATGAGAAAAAACTCGTTGTCAATTCTTGCCCCACTTCGCTGGCAAAACTCTTTGGAAGTTCTCTCTTTAGTGGCACTGCAGACGATGCCAATGTTGAATTCTACTACAATTCCACTCTCTACAGAACTGATGGACAAACGCTCCCCTGGGCCGGCCTTCCTCTGAGGGAGTCAAGCAGTGATGCTATGATATCATATGATATTATGTTGTTTTTCTTCATATTAGTTATGATCGATAAAGAATATATGGTAATCATCCATGAAAGAATGTGTCCCTTGGATAATGAATAACTATTTATTATTATCATTTACTTATTATATATTATTTAATAATCAATAATTATTTATTAATTATTAATCTAAGAGAATGTCTTCTTAATATTGTCTAGACATCAACATAATTCTTAATATTATCTAGAAATCAACATAATTGAATATAAATAAACTTTAACTAGAAATCTAGTCTGCCCATGATAATGAGTGAGAATTATTTAACTGAATATATGTCTAAATGAACACTTCAGAAGTGAAGTAGAATATAAATATACATAAATTTTATATTTCTGAAAATAACGAAACTGTTGATCTTCTCTGCTGGTTTTTTAATCTTTCAATGATGTAAATATCAGTCTTTTTTTTTTGTTCTTCAAAAGTTTTTAAAAAACTAAAAAAACTATATTAGAGACTTTTTAAATGAATTTTGTGACAAAATTTCAGACCTATTGTTGGTTTTGTATTGGTTATTTTCAGAAGCTATATAAGATCTGAAAATATCTATTAGGTTGACAGAGATATCATCTCTTTGGAGATGTAAATCTTGAAGACCAGACATTTTAAAGCACTTTCTTGTCTCGTTGTTTCATTGGAAGTGCATCTGCACATTAAAATATAATTTTCTTTCTACTTAATAGAAAAGACAATTTTTTCATTGGAAAAAAATATAAATAGAATATAAATAAAATACCAGAGATTCAACATGTCCATGATAGTGAGTGGGAATTGAAGTAGATGCATTTGATTTTGATTACTATATAAAAACCTTCTGTGAGACCAACTCTAATAGCTTATGGTCCCCACTATGAGACTATCCTAAACTAATCTAGGTAATCATTTTCCTACATGATATCATTTCCCTACTTGGATATTAAGTTCGCTAGTTTACTATTTCATGTTGACATGCTTTAACCTAGCTAATACACAACGAACCATAAAGTTGAGATGGTTCGAGATGGTTCATGGGTTGTTTGGTTGTATTTTGATAGTAACTTTGGTTAAATTTCTTGATTATTTGTTGTTTGAAATGGGAACATCATTTTTGTGCTTTGACAATAAAGAGTTCTCTTTTGGAGCCATCTATTAAACGAGTGTTTTAGAATTTTATCGAGCAAATAAATTGTGACCTGAACTGTTTGGATGATTCACAAACATGTTTGACTTCACATACCATATTTAAAATATATGCACAACATTCACCTAATTTTATGCTATAATTTTGTGGCAAGAAATATCTCCAGAGATCCGAAATCCTACTATATTTGTGTAGGAAAAAAATTACAAGAAACAATAATTGTTGATATGCATTTGCACAGTTAAAGAATATAAATTTTTTCTATTGTGTAATAATTTAAGTACTAATTATGGAGATTGTTATGCATTATTTATAATTCATAGTAGTGAAGAAATAATAATTGTTGATATACATTTGCACAGTTAAAGAATATAATTTTTTTCTATTATGTAATAATTTCAAGTATTGATTATGGGGATTGTTATGCATTATTTATAATTCATAGTAGTGTTTTTGAACGATTATTAATTAAACTTCAGGGAAGAAACAAAAAGTTCAACAAAGAAAGTGTCTTTTAAATCTTCCCTAGCCAAATGACATGTTTCTAGCTAATTCTTTCAGTTGAAATCCATTTTTACCATAGGCCATATTCAGAGATACCATAATCTTAGTTTAATGCTACCATATAAACATGGCAATGAGAAGAACTTGTGTAATACTCCATCTCAACGACTTGCTTAAGTGAGAACCACCCAAGTTGTAAACTAAATTTCTAGACTCTCACAACTCTTGTGCTCTCACAATGAAAAAGACATAATACATATTTTACAAGTTCAGACGGTTCCCTGCCATGGAAAGGGCAGACAACTTAGCAATCTCTTATTGCCCAAGTCCAGTGTCACCTCTTGAAAGACTAAAAGAGGCGTAGAATACACTATATATGCAGGTCTGGACTACATGCATTTGCAAATAATCCATATTAGATCAAATCATATAATACCATTTACATTTTGAAAGATAACAGAGATCCATTCTACAAAAGATCAACTTCATCTTTTTTAAAAATAGAAATTGCACATTACAGAAAAAGAGATATCATACATCCTTACCCCAGTGGATATGGTTAAAGAAGAGAGCACTACAAGAAATTTGATACTGCTTTGCTATAATACTTCAAATTTAACCCAATTTTCCAAATATAATTGTATTATTTAGGATGCCTTTTAGACAAGCGTGAGTGACAAACCCACATTTTCATTCAGAAAAGACAAACATGATTTAATTTTCCAAATATAATTGTATTATTTAGATGCCTTTTAGACAAGCGTGAGTGACAAACCCACATTTTCATTCAGAAAAGACAAACATGATTTGAAACTGTGGATCAACCGAAAAAAACTGCTTGAAAGCAAAGCAATTCTACTTTCAGAAGGGCATTTAATTTCTGTTATACGATATCCAATTTTCAAGTAGCACCAAGATTTAAAGATTCTTATAGAAAAAGAAGAAATGGTATACATTAACACAACAAAGAGATTCATACTTGAAAACAAGAATACATAATTTTACCCAAATCCATCATAGAGCAAGACCAGTCCACCTAACAACAAACAATTTCCTTTATCGATGTAACTGATGCCCTTCGATAGCCATCTCTTCAAAGTGCCAATCGCTAAACATATCCCTTCTCAAGGCAGGACAACATAAAAAACGAGGTGTTGCATTAGGTTGGAGAGCCGACTTGGAGCTCATCGTGCTATTAGTAGTAGCCATTGTAGAATTCTTTTTCAGCCAACAATTTCCTATTGCTCCACATCGCGCATCACTCTCAGAATCTGAAGAGGTTGAGTAGCTCCTAAATGAATCAGTCGAATTTCCTACACCATGACATACTATACATCCAAGGATCATGGCTTAGAATAGTAAACAAACAACAAAAAAACCTGCGATACACACAAAATAGGGTAAATTCAACAAGCATCAGTAGTTGCCAAAATATTGATGCTATAAATGTGAATTTAATGGCGAATAATTGAAGTTTAAAACAAATACATAAGAAATCTTAACGAAAACAACCCAAACCCTGACAGATGTAGAGCTTCAATGTATAAGTATTTTATACTTTATGAACAAATTGACACACTTAATTGTTTGACATTGTTCCCTGTTCACGCTAGTTCTGCCGCACACAAGAGAAAAACTACTAACTTGTGTATATCTACGGCCTAGTTCCCTAAAAACTTGTCATACTTTTAACCAGATTCAAACAATTAATTTATAAACTGCACATCCCAAATTGTGTCTATGAAGATCTGCTTTATTGTTTGTCACCATCTGAATACTTCTGGATGTGATAATCAACCACTCTTATTGTTGATACTCTGTGCGTGAGAGTCTATGTTTCTGTTTCTGTAGCCACATTAGCCTGGGATAGCTCATTGTTAAACATAGAAGTCCTATTGGCTTAGCTGCTGCAGCTGAGGGACTTCTAGAGTGTCAAAAATAATCAAGGATTTGCACTTCGCCCTGTCTTCTTGTCAGCGTTATTGCACTTCGTCTTGTCTGTTTGTTAGGGTTATCATGATTCACAATAATAGGGATGATTTTAGGGGTTAAATTTTTCTTATGGATTAGAAATTTGAATTTTTTTATAAAAGTATGGCCAAACATTTTATAGTTGGCATATGAAAGATTTGTAAAATTTGTGAAGGTTTCTACATTTTAAAATAAATTTCCATCCTCAAAATAAATTTCACAAGCTCAGACTAACATTTTATAGTTGGCATATGAAAGATTTGTAAAATTCGCCAAGATTTCTACATTTTAAAATAAATTTCCATCCTCAAAATAAATTTCACAAACTCAAACTAACATAGAAAATGAAATGAGACACTCTTCCTGACCATTTGTATATATAACCCCCGTATCTTACAAAGGAATATAACTTATTTCTATGTTGTGATTCATGAAACATATCATAAGAACAATGAAGGCAGGAAGCAGATCTCAGTAACTCACCTGGGCACCTCCATGTTTGATCACAAAGTTGCACTCATCAAAAACCAAGAGTCACTCCAGGGTTTGTGCTTTTCGTTTGGCTTTCTCCTTGGCTTTAAGCTCAACTAGCCGCTCTTTTGTAAATGGGTAAGCTCTGATTCCGTAAGTTCATTCGCTTGATTCCTAGGGCACAATCTTACTGCTACTCTCATTCGTCCTGGCACTATTATCAGGTGAATAATTAATAACCCCAGAGCTATATTTCAGTTCATCTGAGAGTGAACCTAAGCAAAGGGCAGAAGAAGAGACGTGGGAAGCGATCGCCTATTAAACCGTCCTGAGTTTCGAGTTGGCTAAAAAGAAAATATGTGGAAAGAGAATATTGGTCAATCACTGGTAAACAAATGACACGTTTTTATTAGGTTAGGACAGACGAAGAAAGGCTAGAGAGGAACCTCTCCTTAAAAACGCCTTCCACAATACTATGTACACTTTTTAATAAATGACTGTTTTGATTGGGTTAGAATTATTATAAGGTCGAAATTATAAGTGTGTATTAGTGATGATTTTAACTCACTCAATAATAATTACAAACATTTTCGAGCAATCATTTATTACAAAGTAAGGGTGGTAAATAATATGTGTTGTTTCATAATGTTTATATGATACCAATTAAAAACTTAAAAATCATAATGTTTATACTATAAAAATAAAAAATCATTTAGATATCATATAAACAAGGTATTATATTATTATTTTTTACACTATAAATATAAATATATTTTTTGAAATATTATTTTATAAAATTTAATTATTATATATGATGATATTATATATAAAAGTATAAATATAAATATAAATGTATTTTTTGAAATATTATTTTATAAAATTTAATTACTTATGATGATGATGATGATGATGATTAACGTCCACTAAGATCTAATTGGTCTATCGGACCTTAAGAGGGTAAGTGATTACTTGTGATTCTTTAGAATTTTGTTTATGTGCTCGAAAAACATTAAGAGACGCTTTCCAAGATCACCATACTTTTGTTGAGTTAAGAGGTTAGGAAGGTTGGTAGTGTGATCAATACTTTGAAAATGAGATCTAATATGAGTATAGGCTGGACAATTTAAGAAAAAGTGCTTTTCATCTTCAACCTTCTTACTGTCACAAAGGTGACACACTCTTTCATCCCAGGGCGTTTTAGGAATTGACCAACGCCCAGTTTCACTATGGAGCTCATGAGAATTTGTTCTTATCTTAGCAATGCTTATTTTTTTCTTTACACTTGTCAAAACAGATACATAATTTTTGTAGTGACTCTAAATAAAAAATTTGATATAAATCATTTTAATTGCACAAATAAATTGATCACCAGACATATAAATCTATCAAGCTAAACATAATAGCTTACAGACAACCTCATAACACATCATATTCCTTAAATTTCATAAAACAAATACATAAATTAACATACCTTGGTCTGATGCTAACCCTCCGTTTGTCTTGTTGCTCGTTGTTGAACTGTGTCAACACTGCCCAAAACCTTGTTCCACCCTACCAACTGGGACAACTTCCTAGCTCCAGGATATCATATGGATATCCTGGCCCCCGTGCCCAAAACCTCCAGCAAACCGGTGCCCCCTGTACTGATCCAATCCAACTACAGAACTCAAACTCTCCTCTCTGCAAATCCAAGAAAATCCCTAAAAGAAAATTCCCCGTAGAATGATCATCCCTCCTTCATAAATCTCCTCCCTTCATATCCCTCTTTCACTGCCCTTTCCTCATTTACTTCCTTACCTACACATTTATTACCTTACCCACCTAGTTAATACCCCTTATCCACTTATTAATGCTCCTTATCCCCTCCGTATACGTAACCTTTTTTTTTTAACAATATAATTTATTAACTCTTTTAAATTTATTACCCTATTCATTCAATGTGATAGGTAATTAATTTAATTAATTAATTAATTAAAATTATAACAATTAATTAATTAATAAATATTTAATTAGTATCATTATACTAATCTTGTTTAATTAATACCATGTTAAGACAATTAATCCCCTAATTAATTTTTACTTAATAATTCTTAAACATATATTCTACTAGGGCTGTTACATACACCCACCCTTCAAGAAACTTCGTCCCGAAGTTAAGGTGTCTTATGGTACAAAGGAAAAGAAACCTGGTTCACATATTCATAATAATTAACTGACATTATCAGTAAGTAAGTCAAGAAAACTCATGCATACTAGTGTATATGTACAAGAAATGCATGTGTAGCTAATACATACAAGTCTCGTGCATGTACTAATAATCAAAACTATCATCCTTTAGTAATTTATGTATGCATCCAATCCAGTCAGCAAGACTAGTCTTTTATAAAAGA
>ML807154.1:321702-358616 GCA_009831015.1 Picea engelmannii
CTCGATGAATGCACTATCACATTCTTTTGTCCATTCATACCTGACCCCCTTGCTCTGCAAAGTGGTGATGGGTTTCGCTATTTTAGAGAACCCTTCCACAAATCTCCGATAATAACCTGCTAGCCCCGTGAAGCTTCTTACCTCATGACCATTTTTCGGCATTGGCCATTCCATAATGACCTTTACCTTTTCTGGGTCCACAGATATTCCTTCACTGGAAATGATATGACCTAAATAGTGAATTTCTTTCTAGAAGAAGGAACACTTCGACAACTTCCCATACAATTTGTTCTCTCTAAGGCAGAACAAAACTACTCGTAAGTGTTCCTCATGTTCTCTTTTATTCTTGGAATAGATGAGGATATCATCTAGAAAGACTTGTACAAAGTGGTCTAAGTATTTCTGGAATACACCATTCATGAGGCTCATGAATACTGTTGGTGCATTGGTCAATCTGAAAGGTACTACAACGAACTCGTAATGCCCAAACCGAGTTCGAAAGGCAGTTTTAGGAATATCGCCTTTCTTAATCCTTAACTAGTGATACCCTGATCGCAAATCAATTTTTGAAAATACCGTTGCCCCTTTCATCTGATCAAAGAGATCATCTATCCGTGGCATAGGGTACCTATTTTTCACTGTAGCACGATTCAAGTCCCATTTATCTATACATAGTCGTAAGGAACCTTCCTTCTTCTTCACAAAGATTATTGGTGCACCCCAAGGTGAGACACTGGGTCTTATTATCCCTAAGTTGAGTAGCTCTTTCAACTGCATCTGCAACTCACAAATTTCTGGCGCCGTCATCCTATACGGAGTCTTGGAAATTGGTTCTACATTAGGTTTTAGCTCAATAGTAAAATCAAGCTCCCTCTCAGGAGGTAACCCTGGAAACTCATTCGAAAAAACATCCTTAAACTCTGACAATACTGGGTACTGATCCAAGGAGGGTCCCTTCCTTTCATTCACTGCTTCCACTACATACAGTCGACACCCTTGCCTCATGCACCTCTTAACCTTCATAGTTGAGATAAAGTGTAGAGACACCCTTCTCCGTACACCATATATCTCTACTGGCCTTCCTTCACCGTCAACACAAAGCATCCTTTTTGCGAAACAATCTACCATAGCTTGATGGGCTTCTAACCAATCCATTCCAATGATTAGGTCATACGTCCCAAGGGCAGTGACGTATACCTTCACCCTGGTAGTACACACTCCCAGGTATACTAAACAATTATCAACGCTAGGTCCTACCGCTTGTTTTTTTCCCGAAGCCATCTCGACTTGTTTAAAGTCGTCGTGCTTGTAGGCTGCCAACCCACTCTTTTCTAATGCAGATGGTGAAATGAAACTATATGTAGCACCAGAATCAAATAAAATTTTAACATTGATATGATTTAGCATACCTGATGACTCCATCACCATGGATTGATGCTCTGCTTGGCGATTATTAACTGTTGCATAAATTTGGTGGCTACCGCTTGCTCTTCCCATCGGGGCCTTTCCTTCTCTATGTTCAAATCCTACTTGCAACTCTGGGCAGTCACGCTGGTAATGGGGTCCTCCACACCCCCAACATGTAACACAAGATGGAACCTGCACACTACCCTGTGATGGTCTCTGAAATGAGTTCCTTCCCTTGGAACCTCTGCCCCTACTAGCAGCTCCCTGAGATGGTCGTGGACATGCCTGCATCGTTGGTGATGAACATGATGCTGCACTCGCTGCCATTGAAATACCTATGGTGACTGTCCTTGGTGCAACTCTATTACCATAAGGAGGTGGCCTAGAGCTCCCTCCCATGGAGAAGGTCATAGGGGCCTTCCCCACGAATCCAGGATGATGCGGGAAGGTTGATCTCATACCTCCATTTAAGTTCATGTGTTCTTCCACATAACGTGCATTTTCAACTGCTTCCGCTACTAAAGACGGTTTCCACATCCGCACCATGGCCCTTATCTTAGGGTTTAACCCATAGACAAAGTGTTCTGCCTGTCGTTGATCATTATCCATGTATGAAACATATTTTATCAATTCCATAAACCCGATCTCGTACTCTTCCACGATCTTGTTTCCCTGTACTAGAGCATGAAATGTTCCCACATGTTGTTCCTCGTAGTAAGCTGGTAGATATTTCCTTCAAAACCTTTCCTCAAAAAGTTCCCAAGAGATGGTGTCTGGGGTAAGGTGCAACTGCCTCTCCAAATTGCCCCACCAGTTCAAAGCACTGTCCCTTAACTGAAATATTGTTATTTTCACCTTTGATGTAGATGCATAGTCTCTTAAGGCCAAACATCTTGTCATTCCTTCTAACCATGCCTCTTCACGTTCACTGCACGACCCCCGGTGAACTCTGGAAGTTTGATCTTCTGCAATTCTCTAGTGATGTCCTTGAGTGGAGGCCCTCCCCCTGAATCCCTTGATGCTTCAGGATTACCCATTCCAGATGGTGGGGGCTCCACTTTGATCTCTGTTGGTTGACGCCCCTTTAAAGTCTCATTTATGGCGTCCAAAGAGAGCAGAATGAGGGTTAATTCAGGCGATGGTGGTGGCAGCGTTGGCGGTCCTTGCGACAATGCCCCTCTGCCTCAATTTCCTCGAGTCCTAACCATCCTTTACAAGTGAATCTGCATCAACCAAAAGTTTGTCAGGGAGAGTCTAGGGCAATTCATATTTGCGCAACTTAAACTTGAAAACAGGGTTAGGCGTAAGTTTTTTTTTTATTTGTCTATAAACAAACATTACTCTCTTTAGGGGAAGTGGCTAGGTCAGGGTTAAAGCATCTAAGCTTGATGTCTTCACCTAAGAAAACTACTGACTCCCTCGCCTAGTAGCTATGCTATCATTGCACCATACTCACCATAGTGCATCAGATCCCCTATGTAGTTCTTTCTATCATACCTCCTATTATACCCTAACTATTCCCCACAATATGCGTCAAACTCCCGCTACTCTACAAGGACCTTTAACCTTTATAAATACAAAATAACCCTATTACTTTCATTAGTCATAAGGGCATATATATGATTAATGACATAGGTTTCAAACCCACTATTAATCATAAGGGCATATATATGATTAATGACATAGGTTTCAAACCCACTATTAGCATTATAATTTTATAATGTTAATTTAATCATGAGGATTACTAATAAATCATCAAGGTAAATAAGTTAATTTACTTAATTATTAGATTAACCTTATTCTTTTCATAAAATTAAAACTCTTATATACTTCTCTCTCTCTCTCTCTCTCTCTCTCTCTCTCTCTATATATATATATATATATATAATTGTTAAATAATTTAAAATTTTAAACGTAATTTAAACGATTAAAATTTAAAAGAAATAATAATAAAAAATTTAAAATAACATAAAATAAGTAAAATACAAATAAAAGTAAAGTAAAGTAAATTAATTTAATTATTATTATTTTTTAATTAAAGTTGGGCATCGTGGGTGCATGAGGCCCACATGCCCCTCTCCCCCGTTCTCATCCTCAACCCTAATTCTCTTCTCACACTTATCTCTTCAAAATATATATNCAAATAAAAGTAAAGTAAAGTAAATTGATTTAATTATTATTTTTTTTTAATTAAAGTTGGGCATCGTGGGTGCATGAGGCCCACATGCCCCTCTCCCCCGTTCTCATCCTCAACCCTAATTCTCTTCTCACACTTATCTCTTCAATATATATATATATATATATATATATATATATATATATATATATATATATAGTTTTAATTGTTAAATAATTTAAAAATTTAAACCTAATTTAAACGATTAAAATTTAAAAGAAATAATAATAAAAAAATTTAAAATAACATAAAATAAGTAAAACAAAATAAAAGTAAATTAATTTAATTATTATTTTTTAATTAAATTCGGACATCGTGGGTGCATGAGGCCCACATGCCCCTCTCCCCCGTTCTCATCCTCAACCCTAATTCTCTTCTCACACTTATCTCTTCAAACCCTAACCTCGCTCGGTCCCTATTCATTTTCGTTTTTTTTTGTCAAATGCTCAGCAGAGGTGAAGGATGAGGCCAACCATGGTCGTCCCTCTGCTCGGTCAACCCCGGTGATTAGGCACTTGGTTGTTGGCTTGAACTTGTCTACCGTAGGTTTGTTTGACAATTTTTTGAACTTGTCTAGCAATTTTTTGAACAGGTTTGTCGTTTGTTTGTTTGGTTCACGGAGTCGAGGATTCCATTCCCATCGATTGCCATAACCCGTAGCTTATTTTGACTCGGCGTTTGTGCTTGGCTTATGCATGGGCTTGTGGATGCATAGTGCACCTGTTACGTCCCTGTTGAGATCTCTTCTTGGAGCTCGGTCTCAAGCTCTGCATGGGAGCTTGGCTAGCGCGTTGGTCTTGTGTATTGGCAGAGCGCGTGGCTTAGTGGTTGGTCGTGGTAGCAACACCCTCGTGGGCTCTTTACTCGACTTGGCACTTTGGGTGCTAGGCTTTGATTTGTGTGTTGTGGCTCCATGAGAACCCATGGTTATATGTTGACAAGTGCCAGGCATCAACTTTGATGGCTGGTGAACTTGGATTTTGTTTTATTTGACGGATTGTGCACACTATGCTCCCTTGCGGGCTTTGCGCTTGGCTTTGGTTTGGTGTTGGGATTCAATAATGTATTGTGTGGCAGGTGCTTCGCTCGATGGCTATGGACATGGACAACGATGTTTCGTGTGAGATCAGTCGATTGTGGTGCTAATCAAGCTTAGGGGCTCGGAGCTGGGCCTGTGGTTGGGAGGAAGGCCTGCAACTATTTTTTTTGTTTATTTATATTTTTTCTTTTGTTTTTAAAAGAAAAAACCCTGCGTGTTGTTGTGCCTTTGGAGGAGAGGTTAGGTCATTCTATATCTTGACCCTCCATTTCCTCAACAAACCCTCCATGGTAGCGAGGGCATATGAGCTCCCCCTCCTCTCCAATGGTTGAGATTACAGTTTCACACTGGTGGCACCAATGCCTCTGCCCTGATGACATTATGATGAATATTATTTGCAATTACAATTTATGTATGTATGTATAGTTCAGTTCTTACTCTTATCAATCCTAATCGCACCGTACTTAATCTTATCGAGCCTAATCACTCCATGTTGTAGAAGTCCTCTCCTTAGCTCTGAGTGAATCTTTATAGGGAGAGAGATCGGAAGAATGCGCAGGTTATGGCCGAAAAGAAAGAGCAGTTGTTCATCTTAGCTGGGGTTTCTAGAACATAGCAGAAAGTTGGCTAGCAGAGACAATAAAAGTCGCAGCTATATTTGGCAGGTGGTCGGGGATTCTATTCATGTGTAGGGTCTTCATTTTTATTTTTTAAATATTTTGATGTCTTGGTCAATTTGGAAAGTGCAACACAATTTAGATTCACTTATACAGTATTTTCTGATATTTCCTATTTGATTTTTTTTTATCATAGAGAAATAATAAAAATAATAGATAAAGAGATTTTTATTTCAAGTTTGATGTTTCGGTTTTGTATGTATAACAGTTACTAATGTAATTATGTCATAATGTGCTTTCCTCCATCTATAAATATGTCCAATATTTATATTTGTCTATTTAGCTCTTTATTTTGGACAGTGTGGTTAATAAGGCATTGAACATTGTTCATGACTGTCAAATGTTAGGCTGACAATAGGAAAAATGTCCATCTATGGTATTTGTAACATTGTCCCTGTTAAAAATTGTTATCATATACAAAAGTTTTTTTTTTTTTTAGCATTCTGGTCATTTCTCTGAAAATTTTAAAGCCTTTATATTTACTGCATGGCAGAGGATGTGTTACACTTGATCGTTGAATTCAGGTAAGCTTTCTGTTGAAAACATTATTTGCTGATGCCATGCTAGTGAAATAAAGTGTTCTACCAAATGATTATTTGGTTGGGATTGTGGGTTCCTGTAACAACTCAAATTGGATATAGACCTTGCAGACCATGTTGGCACAAAGAAAAAATCCCAATGTTGTGGGTGGTGAAGCCCAGGTTTCAGTTTTGAAACCGGGCTTTGATACCATGTGTAAAAGCCCTTCATTAGGGCTTCAAAGTTAAATGGTAAATTTGTAATCTAAATTACTTTTCTTTTCTTGAAGATGACATATAATTTCTATTTCTGTTTGCATTACAACAAATCTATCTAATTTATGATGAAGTTCTAGCAAATTAATCAGTTAAATATCAAATTATCAATTTATACAGTCCGAAATAGTCACAAAACAGATTACACAACATATTACACAATTTCAATACATAGATACATATCATAACTTTCATTTAGAACAAAATTAATACTGGAAAAATACCTCTTGAAGAAGAAGTTTGTTCCTTTCTTTCATGTTGTTGCTAACTGCTTGAAACTACATGAAAACTGAATCTTTTCCTCTCATCCAGCTAGGAACATAGCCTCTCCGGCTCCATAGCTCCAGGAATCCTTGCGGTTTCCTGCCCCCCCTCGAGCCCAAAACTCCCAACAACAGGTGCCCCCAGCAAAAAACCAATAACACAGTCCTAAAAAGCAAAACCAATATTAAAATCCTCCAGCAAGTTTCCCCCCAGCAAAAACCAATAACACAGTCCTCTGGTATGAAAATAATGTTCCCCAAAAACCCAAAAGTCCTTCCCGAGTGTTTCACCCCTTCTTCTTATTCACTGCCTTCTCCCTTCATTAAGTCTCACCCACCTTATCCCTCCATTAAGTGTCAACCATCTTATCCACTTTTCATTAATGGTCATCTACTGATACACTAAGTCTCAAAATGAAAATTATTAATTTATTAAACCAATGTTCGTTAAACAATATTTAATCATGATTATTAATTGATTAAACTAATATACATTAAACAAATATTTAATCAGGACAATTAATTAAACTAATATACATTAAACAATTATTTGAATCATGACAATTGATTAATTACTTTGGGTTGTTAAAAAGGTATTGATGGTGTTTGCAAAATAATTATGGTTTTGATTATGATGTGATCAGTTGCAGTTGTTATGGTGTAAATTGATGATTACAAGGTCACACAAGAAGACATTAAGAGCCTTAATGTATTGTAAGATGATCATTGTGTTTTGTTCACTGAGTTTCATTGGCATTATGATTGTAGGGATGAGGGTTTTTACCTTTAGAAACTGCACCAAATGGTATTAGAACTTGGTAATATCTCAAAGAGGGGATCAGGGGGAGCTCGATAGTAGATGTATAACTTAGGTGAAGTTGTCAGGAAAAAAGGATTGAAGGATTGCAAGATTGTAGACCTTGGAAGACTATTACAATTTTGAGAAGGAAGAAGCAAGCCTTGAACCCTGTTTTTGGTTGTAAACAAGTCTCTTCTATGAAGGGAAGCATTAGTTTCATATTGTTGTTCTTATGTTGCATATAACAAGGTCATGACCTTGATCGATGTATGATTTTCATTCTCATCCATGTAAGAGCTTGTGGATCGAGGATTAGATATAACAATCCTGGTAATGGAAAAGTGTTGTGCTTGCAATAAAGAAAGGAACTATTAAGCTTGTCAAGCGACACAGATTAGAGTTATGAACTCCCTTAATTGTAGACATTGTCTTGTTGATATTCTTGATAATAATTACTGAAGCATTTTTTGTTTGTATATAGTGTTTGTAGAACCTAAAATCTACATATAAACTCCCTATAACAACTAATATCATTGATCCAGGTGGATATTGGTGGCCACCCACCTGTTCCACTAATTTAGGATGGTTCCACATCTTGGCATTTTTTCTACAGTTTTTCAGGTCCCAAACTTCTGGGGCCATTTTGAGACCCTAAAAAACGTTTTTTTGGTGTGGTAGTGCCCAATATAAAACCAAAGGCAAACACTGGGTTGTTCGGAATGCGTACTTCTCATCTATACCTTTCTAATGGGCTATCGAGCACCCCAAACGAAGATCGTATGCAAAAGTGATGCCCCTGGAAAGTTGACATAGAAACTAACCACATCAAGGCGCACAAACCTTTTGGTGTTTCATCTTTTGGGGTTGGGGTTTTGGATGTTTAGGGTTTTCTCATTGATGCTTTATGTTAAAAGGCCTTTTCATCCTCTTTGTAATCAAATTATTGCAAATGAGTGTAGCCGACACATCTCTCTCTTCAAGGATAAGATACCACCATTCTAGCTAGTTTGTATGCTTTTCATTTTGCAATATTTTGTATTCCATTCATTAATAAAATCCAAGTTCAATTGTGTTATTGTGTTTCTTGCAATATCTCTATGTGTTTCCTTGTTATATCTCCACCTTCATTCCATTCTCAACATAATCTGAATTATTGGTATCATAGTAATCTGGTCTTTGTTGTTTCTCTGTGCATGTCCCCAACGAGGTCAGGATATGAAGAATTGGTTATTGAACTGGTTGAGCTTGGGGAAGAACACTCTCGTCAGTATAAGCAGCCTCCCATGGAAGAAGAAAAGAGAGATGACGGAGCATGAGATCCTATCAAACTATTGCTTGAGGAAGCCCTTGTCCAACAAAGGAACGAGATGATGGACAATTTCTCCCAGATCCTTTGACAATTGCCAATATCAACGGAGGCACCTTCAACTAGAAGTCACTTCGGAGGTGTGATTCCCTTCAAGGTAAAAGTTAACTTTGATATTCCTTTATTTGAAGGCCAAATAGACATCGACGCTTTGGAAAAATGGTTAAGTCTGCTAGAAGGTTATTTTTCTGTCCAATTTTTTTCCAACAGTGAAAAAATCACCTTCACACTCCTTAAAGCCCTTCCCCATGTTAGAGTTTGGTGGGGAACTTACTATGAGCAACATGTTAGAGATGAGTTTGCAATTTTTGGGCTAGAACCCACTTAGGCATATTTTGTCGATGCCCTTAAGGATAAATACTACCATATTGGAAACTATGATGACTAGTACATGAGATGGACAAATCTACATCGAGAGAGAGACCAGATGGTGTCAGAGTACACAAACATCTTCCATGCCTTGCAGAAAAAGCTGGTTATTAAAGACTCTGAGCGACACCTGGATCTGAAGTACTGCACTAGCCTACATAGGTAAATTCCAAACATATGTGGATTTCTTGGACATCTTCTCAGCGAGAGCCACTTACCTATATGTTGTCAAGATCAAGAAAAAGTTCAAGCAAAAGAATAAGTGAGATTTCAGTTTTTCAAACCCATCGCAGTAGAAGCACGGTAAAGGTGGCCCTAACTCCTAGAAAAAAGGATAGAGCAAGGATGGCCAATCCCAAGACAACTAGTCCAAGCCACAAGAAAAGAAGGGTAACGACAAGTTGAAGAAGGACACTGGAAAGTGGTGTGAGTTCTACAAAATCCCTTGGCACAACACTGATGAATGCCACTCCAAACAATCATTGTTGGATGAGATGAAAGCCCTAGAGTTAGATGCTAAGTTAGACTTTGATTCAAAACGAGACCAGGGAAAATGAATCATTGATGTGTAACCTAGTGTCACCATTGCTGCCACAAAGGTCTAGCCAGAGGTACTAGAGGAGCTTGAAGAAGAGGAGCACCTCTTCCACCCACAAATGTGGGTGAAAGGGACCATACTCCATTTCATTGTTGATAGTGGTAGCCAAAAGAACCTAATCTCAACAGAGGTCATCAAGTGGTTGAACCTAACAATGACATCACACCCTCAACCATAAACCATCAGTTGGCTCAGCCAAAGACGAGACATCTGCATCATCCGTCAATGTCGCCTGCACTACAACATCAAGCCCTTCAAAGATGATGTATTGTGTGATGTTTACCCTCTTGAATTTTGTGATGTTCTTTAAGGACAACCATATATGTGGAAGCATCATGATGTTTATGAATCTAGGCCCCATAGTGATATTATTTCTTTGGGAGGTCAACTCTACGGGGTACCAGAGGTATTCCCAACTACTACGATCTCTTTGTTGTCCACAAAATAGTGTAGAATGGTGATCTCTCAGACCGAGAGATTTTTCCTCTTTATGGTCCAGTCGGAAGGTGAATGGAAGATCATTGCAACTGCCAAAAAATCTACACAAGGTCTCTCTACATAACAAAAGCAGGTGGAAAATATAGTATAAGAACACAAAGACATCTTTTCCTCACCTACTAGGGTGCCTTTGCATTGTCAATTAAATCACTCAATTGATTTGACACTTGATGCTCCTTTTCCTAATGACCCTCTATATAGGAACTCTATTCTCGAGAAGGAAGAAATCAAATGCCAGATCCAAGAGCTAATTCTGAAGGGCCACATTAGACCAAGATCCTCACCTTGCAGGAGACTAATTGTTTTGGTACAAAAGAAGGACAAGACATGTCGACTTTGTATTGATTAAAAAACCTTGAACAAGATCATAGTCAAGAACCAATACTCAATCCCTATGATTGATGATCTTCTAGATCAACTCAAGGGCATCAAATTTTTCAGGAAGATTGATATGAAGTCAGGATACCACCAGGTGTCGATTGAGTAAATTGATGTATGGAAGACATCCTTCAAGTCTGAAGAAGGTCTCTTCGAGTGGATAGTCATGCATTTCAGCTTGACTAATGTCTCAGTCACATTCATGCCAATGATGGATGATATATTGTGACCATTCACAAACTCCTTTGTGGTCGTATATCTAGATGGCATCATGATGCAGGGATCTTCGAGGGTCATAAATTTTGAATCGGTTATCCATTTGGGATGAATTTTTACAGGGAGTTGTGTCTCAAAGATTTCACTACCGCGTTGATTTTATTCTTTACATCACACATTATTTCGACACTTTTCCAGGGCCAAATTCCTTCATATAAGGCCTCAAATTGGGGTTTTAGTGTTTTTACAGGAATTTAAAATTTTTTAATTATCAGTTATCTCTTAGTTTATGAACCTAATCAGGAAATCAATTTGACAAATAGTGTTTCTCTAGTTATCTATTAGTTATTGGTTAGTTTTAGAGTCACATGATAATTTCCTAAAATTAATTATTTTTTCTAAAAGTTAGTTGTTTTTCTAAAACTAGTTGTTTTCGAAAATCTCATATAGTAGTTATAAGGGGTTGAACTTCCATTGTAATAGTTAGCATGGAGAAGGAATACACGAGATTTATTTTCCATTCTCGTGTGTTTGCATGGTTTTTAGATCTTATGCATGAATCCAAATTTATTGGCTACATCACATCCTCATATTTAGCAAAACCTAGGAGGAACATTTAAAGCACATTCAACAAGTCTTGGGAACCGTGTGACAACACAAGTTATATTCCAATTTGGAGAAGTGTGCCTTTGGAATGCAGATAATTCAATATTTGGGATACATCATGGATTAGCAGGGTGTGCATGTGGATCCAACCAAGATCCAAGTCATTCGCAATTTGTCGGCCCTAAAGACACCGACCCAGCTCCACAACTTCTTAGGCTTCACCAACTTCTACTGAAGGTTTGTGTTGGGGTTCTCTCATATTGCTTGGGCCCTAAGATAGGTGACCAAGGGTGGAGCCAAGGGAAATTTTTTTGGGGATACATCACAATAGGAAGCATTCAAGGATTTGAAATTATGCCTCTACTCAACATCAATCCTTATTCTTCTAGACCTGCAACAACCATTTGAGATTGAGACAGATGCTTCAGATTATTCTATCGGTGCAGTCCTCACTCAACATAGGCATCTGGTGGTCTATCACAATGAAACACTATAAGATGTTGTGCGTAGATACCCCACATACAACAAATATATGTACCGCATTGTGCATGCATGTCGACAGCGGAAGAATTACATTCAGATCGTGCACTACATGTGCCATAGATAAACTTTCCATTAAGAAACATGGGCTATACACCCCTTTTCCTACTCCTGATAGGCCTTGGGAGTCCATCTCCATGGACTACATATCTGATCTACCTTCAACCAAGCATGGTAATGACTGTGTCTTCATGGTCGTTGATCGATTATCTAAGATGGTGGTTTTGACACCCTGCAAGAAGAGTATCACATCCAAGGACAATTCTAATATTTTCTTTGAGCATGCTTGGGTTCATTTTGGGCTCCCATGGACCATTATTTCAAATTGAGATAGTAGGTTCTTGAGTAATTTCTGGTCTATCCCATGGTCGATGATGGACACCAAGCTAACCAAATTGACTTCCTTCCACCCATAGATTGATGGAAAAACAGAGGTAGTCAACATGATGATTGTTCATATTATAAGGATGTACAATTCCAAATATCCACACACATGGTATGAGATCCTTCCTAATGTTCAACATAGCTACACCATATCCCTCCACAACTCTATTGGACACAACCATTTTCAGGTGTGCTTGGGGTTCCAACCATTGGCCCCCATTGACATAGCTCTACCCGTTGCATCTACGCAGGAGGATTCCTCCCATGCTTAGACCAAGGATGATCGAGAAACCAATTTTTTTGAATGAATGTAGCACATCTAACAACAATTTCATTATATTTTGCAGAAATCCAACGCCAAGTAAAAGCAGTGCCATGATCAACATCGAGCACTGCACAAGTTTCAGGTGGGAGATAAGGTATGGTTGCATTTGTAGAAAGAGTGCCTCACAGGACCCCATTGGAAGCTCCAACCACTCTGATACAAGACTTACACCATCACCAAGGATGTGGTTGAGAATGATTTTGAATTAAGTATCCCCCCTTTCCTTGGCTTGCACCCCGTATTTAATGTGGAACTAATTTGACCATATTTTCCACCTCTCCTCGACACTTCGGACATGGAAAATAAATTTTCCCCCACAGAAACCAATACTAACTATATTGAACAAGAGACAATTGATCGAATCATGGACGCCAATATGAAGGGAACCTACTAGTAGAACATCCAACTTTATCGAGTCATCAAAGAAGGAAAACTTCTTCATCGGGGAAAGTGGCTCACCATGAGTCATATTCAATAGAACTTTCCCCATATGATGGAGGAACTTGACACGATGGGGACCATTTATTCCTAAGGGGGGAGGATTTATATAGGTGGATACTGGTGGCCACCCACTTGTTCCACTAATTTAGGATGCTTCCATATCTTAGCAGTTTTTCGAGTCCCAAACTTCAGGGGCCGTTTTGAGGCCCTAATTGAATTGTTTTTGGCACGACATCACCCAGTATGTAGTTTGAGGCATAAATTGGGCCATTTTGAATGTGTACTTCTCGTCTAGACCTTTCCTATGGGCTACCAAGTTCCCTAAACGAAGATCATATGCAAAATTTACGCCCCCAAGAAGTTGACATAACAACTAACCACATCAGGGCCCACAAACCTTTTGGCATTTCATCTTCTGGGGTTAGGGTTTTGGATGTTTAGGGTTTTCTCATTGACGCATTAAGTTAAAATTCCTTTTCAGCCTCTTTGTAACCAACTTCTCGTGAATGAGCATAGCTGACACATCTCTCTCTTCAGGGATAAGCTACCACCATTCTAGCTAGTTTGTGTGCTTTGCATTTTACAATCTTTTGTATTCCATTCATTAATAGAATTCGAGTTCAACTATATTACTATGTTTCTTGCAATATATTTGTGTGTTTCCTTGTTATATCTCTTCCTTCATTTCATTCTCAACATAATCCAGATCAATGATAGTTGTGCCCATGTTGTTGTTTACCCTATTTCAGTGAAGATATAGTTTGCTTCTGTTGTGTATTCTGGCCTACAGTTCAATATCATCTACATCAAGTGGTATTGGAGTAGGAATAGTTCTTGCTAAGCTACAACTCTARCAAGAAAAGGAAGAAACAAGTATATGTTGTAAAGAAACACCCTTTGTTGTGTGTGTTGGGTAGCACTGTAGAGGAGGAAGAATAGTTCCAAAAAACAGGTTGGGTAGGCAATGTTGAGGAAGCTTAGGGGTGCACATTGAAGGAAGAGTCACATTTAGAAGAGAAGTTGAGGAACATGTTTGAAATCTCCATTTTGTGAAGAATAGCTCCAATAAAGGGAATTGTTGGGTAGAGTTGTTATTGAGGGAGAATTTGCAATGGAACAAATTACAAACAAAATTAAATGATAAAGTAGAAAGCATGGAAGATCTCATGAGGGGGAGTGATATGGCACAAGAAGTGCAATGTGAGTTTTCTAGGTGGGAGGAGGATCCACTTGATCAATTTTTTTGGGTAGATGATGTGAATAAACATGATTCCAACAAAGAGTGGGGGTGTAACATAAGAGGGCGACTCCAAGTTGTGTAGTTTTAAGCATTTGTTGTTGGCTACACTTGAGGCACTAAGAGGACTGCTAGTTAGAAAAAGTCACTTGTAGAGTCTCCAAGGAGAATTGGCTCATATTTTGTTCATGTGTGGCAAACATGATGAGCATAGGTGACCTAGATTTGCATCCAAGTCGTAGACGTAGCTGTAAATATTTCACAAGAAATTGCAAAGAAGTAACAAGATTGCCGAAGCCAAAAATCAACAAGGATAAATGTGATATGGGGTTAAATGTATATGATATGACCCCATATATGCCCCCATTGGGGTTATATCAAAATGTGATAGTGGATTGTTATGAAAACTCAAGGATGCTCTTTTTTTTAATTAACTTGTGTCATCTAATGCAAGAGCATCATCGATGAAATAAAGAGACCCCAAGGTGGATGAAGATGAAGCAAGATATATGAGGTTGAAGAAAGCATGAAGATGTTATTGGCAATCAAGAGGAGCCACATGGTGAAGGAGGAGCTTATAATGAAGTTGATATGGTCAACTTTGATAACTATGAATACAAGAAACCTAAAAACCCTAAATGACGAAGCAATAGTCTAGTAAGAAAAGGTGAATATTAGAGACATAAAAGGGAGAAGAATTATTCCAAAAATGGGTCGAAGCACTTAGAGGGTAAAGTGTAGGCCGAGAGAGAGAGAGAGAGAGAGAGAGAGAGAGAGAGAGAGAGAGAGAGAGAGAGAGTTTTCTTGCATGAGGGAGCAGAGGGTTTTGTAACATACAAGTTCCATGTCTATGTGTGTGATAATGCATATTGGTCAAGAGTGATTTTAATAAATGAAAATGGTTGTGCACCATGGAATGTGTGTGCTTGAATTTAAAGAGAATAAAAAACTATGTGGACAATGCTTTTTATACTCCAAGAGGAGTTTCCACTATAAAATGGCCATGTCTAGTGGTGTGATTGGTCATGTTATTTATGTGTTTGTTTATCAATATATGCATCGGAGTATTGATAGTATTTGYAGGATAATTATGGTCATGATTTTATGTAATYATTAGTGTTTATTATGGTGTTAATTAGTGATAAGCATTGTGCATGGCTCACTAAATTTCGTTAGCACTTTAACCACATAGGTAAAAGTTTTTGCCTTCAACCCAACACTAAGAATCATGGTATATATTAAAGTTTATTAAAAGTTTATTTCTTAACACAAGCCCATCCTTTCAACCAATGTAAGTATTTACTTTCAACCCATGTAAGATAATAAGTATCCTTTCAACCAATGTAATGTAAGTATTTAAACAACCAATGTAATGTAAGTATTTAAATAAGATAAATTTTATATTATGGACATCTTAATTATTACTATCTTTATTAATTATAAAGAAAGTTAGCTAATCCACTTCCCCATTCTACAAGGTGCATGGACCTCATAAAGTATCATTCTCTCCCCTTTTTTTCCCATCAAGGTGAACCTTTATTAAGCATTCGGGGTCAAAGGATCACGGTCTCATTGAAATTCTAACTAGTTAGAGGCAATGACCCTTGATTCATTGTTTACAAGACTTGAGGATTTATTAGAGTTGTTTTAGCGTTTTAAGAAGATGAGAAAATCTTCAAATATATCTGCAAAGACTATTTCTTAGAAAATCTTCAAATGTAGTGTCCAAACACAATATTCATGCTCTGGTGTGAAGTGGGTGGCTCTATGAAACTCTATTAGATGTTGAAATATTCCAGAAAGATAATGTTTGAACTCTTAGCCACTTAATAGATATTTATATTTATATCTATGTTTGAGATGGCATCTTTCCAAATTTTCCACCATATTATAGGTTTTCAAGACAATGACTAAAGCGATGAACATAAAGGTTGTTGAGATAGGTTTATGAGTATATTTGTACTTTTGGGAAAATCTTTATAATGTTGTGTTTTTGTGCAATATTGTTATTTATATTTATTCGCTGGGAACAAGCATTTTTGTAAGTCAGTTGTGTCGTTTAAGTTGTGGTCTTGGATTTATTTGTGGAATTAAAGATTACTCTTTAGGGTGATTAATTTCAACAATGTTTCATAATATATATAATATATATTAGGGTGATTAATTTTAACAACGTTTCATAATATATTTTTGTCTATATCTAATTAATCATTATTTTATTTTAGGTAATTATGTTGTAAGTAAGATTAGAACTTGTACATTAAAACAAAGCAATATATCTTTATCCATTGTTCAATCACCAATTCCCCATGTACTATGAAGCTATGATATTTTTTGATGGTTTATCTATTTATTTCAATTTATTGTTTTTGTTTAGAATAGTTTAGATTATTCATAGTTTAAATTTTACTACTTTAAACATTATTCTAATATTGTTTTTCATTACATTTTTGTCACTAATAGGCATATGTCAAAATATCTCTCCACTTCAAAGCTAACACTATTTTTATTACTTAAGGAATATCGTGTTTGTCTCATTTTATATGGGTCTTCATGACTCCTCACGATGGTAAAACTACATCCCACTATAAATATCTTGGTGTTTCCAATCATGCCTTGTCTCTCATGGTTCCTAAGTCCCAAACTAATTGTTTTCGGTGCTAGACTAAAGAATATGAGATGTATCTGAAACATTTTCCATGTTCCCACACTCTCATCTACAGTGCAATGAAGCTAATTTTGAGGGTGCATAATGTGTAGATTGTGTCTCAACTAGGCATATAAACCCTATCCACTCTGATCTGACCAAGGATTTTCTTTCATAGAAGGATTTAGTTGGGGTTTCATAGAAGTTGGTTATTAATGTTGTCTATTCTATCAAAATTCCTAAAGAGTGGGAGGAACACACTTCAAGGCCAAGAACTACCATCCTTCTAGCTTCAACATGCACTTTGCTGAATACTAACTTAGAACTTGACATAGGATTTGTCCTTAGAAAACTTTCGCATATCTTTTTTCCTCTTGTTTTTGCATAGTTACTATAGTTTCCATGGCTAGGCTCCCTATAGTCACCAATGTTCTTCTTTTGCAAGTACCATTCTATCATGGCTTGATGGATAGAAAGTTGCAAATGATCACTTTGAATAATCTATTCAATCTTGTCTTCCAACCAATATTCTTCTTTTTCAAGTACCATTCTATCATGGCTTGATGGATAGGAAGTTTCAAATGCTCACTTTGAAAAATCTCTTCAGTATTATCCTCCCTTCAAGATAGGTTGATGCCTATAAGGTTACTTCCTTTAGTGATACCTTACACAACCACATGTTATTGTTTGAAAAAACAAATCAAGTGACAACATGCAAAAACACCCCCGTGGGGCTCTCAAGGGGAAAAATTGGGGATGGAAACCCAAGTTAAGATTTAACACTAAACCTACTAACTATGAAATCATGTTAATTAGTTAGCTAGGTCAATGGAGACTTTCCCCTTACGAGTACTAGACACTCCTTACTTGTGTGCAAATTAATTTTAAAATGTGTCTTATATTAGTAATTAATTTCATCCTTTAATTAATGTGAAATGTTCACATCTAAAATGTTAATAAAGATTGTCGTTATAATAAAAAAGAGTGAAACTACAACTATAATAAAGCTAACTGTATGCATGAAATAAATATGTGGCCATAAAGGGAGCTAATATGTGTTTAAATTGAATGCAAAAGACATGGTCAAATGCAACTTTTGGAGGATTTGGGTCTGGGTTCTTCCTTGTATGGATCTTCTTGGGAGCCAAGATTTCCAGTGGGGTCACCTTTTTGTAACTGATATTGACTATGAAATCACCAGGGTAAAATTATATAGCCGACTTCTGTACATGATTCTATGTTTACCCTCAGGAATAAGATCTTGAAACTTTGTCATTCTTTCCCATGGAAGATTTCACCTTCGTTCCCCGATAACGACACCAAAATTTTATCACTCTGTAATTTTCTTGGCTACAACAAAAAATATCAGAGGTAACCACAAACCTACTTTCAGACTAGAAGCTAGCCTTCTGCAATTCCATAGAGGGCTCTCTCCTATCAGTTCTTCAATCAATACAATGGCTAGGTTCTATGAGAATAAAAGAGCATGAAATGGTTAGTAGAGTTGAGAGGAATATCTATTGGGCATGGAGTCATAAGGGAGATCAAATAAAGGTTTTCAAAACTTGGCATAAAACTTTTAATATCAAAGGAGAGACAATAAACTATTGCTAGACATAAAATCTTAAAGATGGATTGATGAAAAAGAAAAAATTTAAAGTCACACAGAGCATCCAACTTAGATGAATTATGCATAAAACTATCAATCTGAAAATGAATATTTGAAACGAGATAGATATAGATCATATGAAAATGATTTATGCATCAATACTTTCTCATTCAAACATAGAAGACCACATTTAATGGAAACAAAGAAAGAGAGTACATACACTAGAATCACAGACTACAACAACTGAACACATGAATATCTGAGCAAAAGATTCAAGCACTTGTCTTCCAACCTTTCATTAATATTCAAAATTTTTTACAAAAACCAATAGTCTTCTTACTCAACTCTCGAGCCCTTATATTGTATTTTTCATTACAATAAATAGAATTACACTTCATCTTGATTCCATGAAGTCTAAATAGTTATGGTTTCTCACCCAAAAATAAGTTATAACYGATAAACTAATTTCTTAACAAATACCCAACTAAATTGCCACGGGTTCGTACAAATTAGGGTTTCAGTTTCTTACTAACTTGGACACCCTAATACATTTATGTTACATACATTCGATGGAAAAAGAGTTGCATTATCAAAATTTGATGTTGACATATCAAACTCACCCCATATGGTAGCTAAAAATACTTGTTTACACGTTGGCTGGTGATTTTGCAGCAACCATAACATTTTGCTGCAAAATCTTTTTAGCAGTTTTGCAGTGAGAGTTGCAAAGAAATCTCTGTTTTCCATTCACTGATGTTGAAACCCACTTCAAACTGGATCCAAAACCATATATAACGTCACAAAACAAAAAACACATGACTTATCCTAAATGTTATCAAATTATTACATTGTAGCTTGGTCCAACAAGTTCAGGTTTCTTTTTTCCATTTGTTCCTTTGTCATTGTGTCCTTTGTCCTCAATACCTTATTTTGATTGTATAGATTCTTCCCTTGTTTGTGTAGGGGTAGAGACCCGTTGACCACTATTTTTCCATTTTCCAAAGCTTCTTCACACAGGTCCAAGTGTTTTGCTTTCCACGTTTTCATATGCTTGTTTTCTTCCCTTAATTTTACAATTTCAGCATGAGCCTCCTTCAACTGATTCTTTAATATTTTGTTTTTCATGTCACATTTTTCTAGAGGATACTAAACCTCAACTACTTCCTCAACACCACCATTAACATGTTTCTCATATTTGGTTTCCTCAACTTGGATATGCTTTCTTGTTAATGACCTAGTTACAGGCATGCCAAGATTTTCTTTGTTAAGTATTTATGGACTAAACCTCACTTTCTTGCCTGATGGAGGTTTATATTCTACAACATCATTAACTTCAAGAAATGGAAATGTTTCATCTGTAGGAATTTCATCTACATGATCTTCATCTATAGGATTTTGATCTACAGGATCTTGATCTACAAGATCTTGTTTCTTTGTTGCAGACCTGGTGAAAGGTTTCCTGGGTTTTGTAACCTTTACTTCTTCAGGAGGGAACATGAGTCTTTTATTTTTTACCTTGCCTCTTCTACTTTCAGGGGTATTCTCAATGTCTACAATTGTTTCAACACCCTGAAATGGATTTTTACCCCTTTTTATTGATTTTTTTCTAAGAGAAATCTTCGTTGCAGTCTCAGAAGTTTCTATCACAATGGGTTGCTCTCTGTTATCTCCTTTTTTCGTTTTCAAACTACTAGAGATGGATAAGGAGTACTTCCTTTGGATGGTGGGGAATTAATAGTTTTAGCACAAAACCCTGATGCAATCATAAATGAATTCCATTCTCTTTTTTCTTTCTTGAGTTCTTCAAGGACTAATAGTTTAATGAGACTGAAGTTAAAAATACTGGGCTCAAATTGATTTGACTTAGCTTGTACTTTATCAACCATTTTCCCCAGGATCCTAGAAAGACAATATGGAAGGTTTATGGATTTCTTACTTGTAAAGTGCATGGGCAATCTGATATGGTACATGTATACCTTGTTGAAACTCCCTTCGCATGTGAAATATCTCTGCATTACCCTCAACAACTTATCATGGTGTGCAAGTATGTAATTCCTAGGCACTCCTTTTGACAAATTCTCATTTTGAAATTCTTCTTTGAAATTCATTACAATAGGAGGAATCCAGAGGTGTTCCCTTGAACCACCTTTCACCTTGCATGGGTATCCTTGTTGCTGAGGTAATTGTCTGTTCAGTGACTTGAATCTCTAGTGATCCAACCTTTGTCTTGGTCCCTTCAAAATTTAAGGAAAATTGCTTTGCCACCTCCATGTGTCCTCCCTGTAGATTTTCACAAAATGTGAGGCATCCTACTGCCTGGAAGGATTCTCTAAAAATAGGATTTGAGTCCAACAACTACAAAGCTCGAGGTTCAAATCTCACTATGTTGCCTCCCTTATGTACTTTATTCTTATCCTTGTTTTTCTCCATGGTTGTTTGTGAGGATTTATACGATGATGATGGGTGCCAAGGATTTCAAATCTTAGACATAATGTAGGGAAAAATCTAGTGTATTAGGTTTAGTTGGAAGATAGGATTACAAGGTTTTAGCAGTAGGGATTTTGCAGCGAATGAGATGGCACAACTTTGATAGAAAATTAGGGTATTAGCATCTAAGTAAAATGCAACAACAAATGGAGTTTTAAGGGTGTCAAATGATAGAGAAGGATTTTAGGAACTTAACAACAGGTTGAGTTGATCTAGAAATTTCGTAGTAGACAGGAAATTCCGCAACATGTGTGGTTTCGCAACAACTGTGAGGGGTTTCACAACAACTCTCACAATTTCGCAGCAAAATTAGAAATTCAATAATTCAAAAGAGGAAACTCCTCATGACTTATAAAAATTAATTTTCAACAACTGTACCAACTTTCATGACCTCATTCCCACTATTGCCTAGTTGTTATAAAAAGATTTAAAGTGATTTGACATGATGGCTTGGTCGTTGTGGAAAGCTAGGAGATTTTATAGCGCATTTGAAACTGATTGGTTACACGTTTTGAAAAGGTACCAAACTGGAAATGGAAATCCATGACACTTTTGGTACACTTGTAAACTTGTTCACAAGACCTTATTATGACATTGTGTAATTATTTTAAAACTCACCCTCTCTAATGATGACATGAGATCATGTAACCAACTGACTTGACCTTGGGACAAGACTGACCACTTTAACTATGACTTGGAATGACACTCTAACCCCCTAGACATGACTCAATTAAGACCAACATGACTCATAAGTAAATGAACTCAAAAATATTGTCATGGGATATTTATCCTGGGACCTTGACACAAATGTTTTGAGAAATCAATACATGACCACAATACTAACTCAACAAAACAATTGTTTTGACTTTGTAAATTAACACTTCCTAACAGGAAGGGACCTTAATTTCATAATGAACAAGGATGAGATCTAGGGACTGCAAGGGCGGGAATATAAACTATCCAACTACTTCTCAGAGAAACTAGAAACTTTCAATTTGGTCCATGTGGAACTTATCGTGTTGAGACCGACTTGGTATAACAATCAAGGTGGAGATGATGGAAATCATAAACACCTTGGCATATTTTTAGATAAATTGATGTTTCAAGCATTAGTCAAATAATGATATTGGGTGGGTCCAATTCTCTTCTTGTACCACTAGCCAATTTTCTTAGAACTTGGTTGTGCATAAGAGAAGTCGAGATCACCTTTTAAATACAACTCGAGGTGGGCCAATATGAAGGAATGCAAAGAAATTGTCTATGCATCATAGACCCCCTTCCAAGTGGATAGTGGATTATCTACTAATGAAAACATTTTTCAGAACCTTCAAACCCTAAAAAAGGAGACCTCAACTTAGGAGAATTAAATCTAGTTGAAAATGAATCACAAGAGATCTATGAGTTGGTGTTAGGTTCCTCATTGATGTCCTCAGTTGTCAAGGACCGATGAAAATTACTGGAAGCCAAACAACACTCTATTTTGCTTGAGAGTGAACAAGCCTGGCATCTAAAGGTCGTCTAAAGAGTCGTGCACTCTAGTTAGATGCGGGTGACCAAAACTCAAAATTCTTCCACAAGTTCACAATTAATAGGAAACATTACAACTCTATCTAGGAACTAGAGGACCCCCAAGGGAAAAAAAAGGGGGATTTGTTGAGTTAGTTGAATTGGGGTTGGAAAAATTTAAAAACCTTTTTGTAGAAGACAAAAATTATAAGGTTGGAGATATGATGAAACTTATAATCATGTTCCCAAGGATGGTAGACTAGGAATATAATCAAGAATTCTACAGAGAAATCACCATGGATGAAATCAACAGTGTCTTGGAGTCCTTTAAAAAGAAAAAATTTCTAGGTCTCGATGGATGGAGGGATAACTTTTATAGATATTTTTTTATTGTGTGGAGGAGGACCTTATCAAAGTTATGGAATAAATTAAAAAAGAGGGAAAGCTAAAACTAAGAATCAATCCACCTTCATATCCTTGATCCCTAAGTTGGATCTTCCYACCTCCTATGATGACTTTAGACCCATTACGCTATGCAAATGTCTATACAAAATTCGTTCCAAGATAATTGCAATGAGACTCAAATCCMTAATCAAACTTCATTTCACAAGAACAAATCAACTTTYTGAAAGATAGGCTCATTCACAAAGCCATTAGTGCAKTGCAAGAGGGAATTAATTCAATAAAACACAAAATAAAGAGGAGGTGGTCTTTAAAATCAACTTATAAAAATATTTCGATAGAGACTCTTGGTTGTATCTCCATCTCTTATTATTACATGTCGAGTTTGAGCTGAAAATYGTCAAATGGATCATGGCATGTGTAGAAACAATGTCTTTTGTTATCTTAATCAATAGTGGATGCTCCTCCTTCTTCAAATATGGATGGGGGCTCCGACAAGGCTTCCCTTTATCTCCCAACCTTTTCCTCTTGGTAATGGAAGGCCTTATCTAGGCACTGACGGAGGCAAGAAGGACACGATTCTTCAAGGGCATAAACTTTGGGACTTTAATTAGACTCTTTTATCTTTTATTTTTAGATAATGTATTGATCTTATGTCAATGTGCTACAATATAATGTCTTGTTTTAAATAATATACTAACTATGTTTAATGAAGCAACAAGAATGTATGTAAATGGAAGGAAATCATCCATATCTCTAGCTATAGGAAAGGAAGAGCATAGATAATTATGATCCTTCAATTTTCTCTTCAATCTTAAGAAGATTGAGGATGACCTCAAATATCTTGGCTTTATAATCAAGCCAAATAGTTATGGGTTTATTTATTGGCCATGGTTAGTCTCAAAAGTGGAATGAAAATTCAACCATTTGTGTAATCGATGGATTTCCAAGGGAGGCATGATAATACTTATCAACTCAGTATTGGAGGCAATTCCTATATTCTAACACCTATTGACTATGATCCCCAAAGCACCCTTACCAAAATCCAAAACAATTTCTTCAATTATCTTTGGAAGGGTGACATAGAATACAAAGGATCTCATATTGCAAACTGAAAAATCTTGTCAAAGCCCCAAGATTTGGGTAGATGGGGAAAAAAGGATAGGGTTTTAATTGGATAGGCACTAGAATCCAATTCCCTTTGGGTCTTCCTGACACAAGAGAGACTATGGAGTCTCATACTAACATCCAAATATATTGTACTTCTCTTAATTGTGGACTAGATCCACAAAATAAATAAGAACACTCCAAATGCATCAATTCAATGGAGGGCATTAATTCAAGCATTCCCGGTGATTGGAAAGCACCTAGAATGGAATTTCGATAATGGAACTAGGGTGATATTAGGATCAGACACAATTGTTGGTTGTGGGAATAAAGTGTTATTTGCAGAAGACTTGAAACTTGGCTTGCATATGAAAGGATAGTGTACTCTGAACTAGGTTTCCAATATGGAGACTTAATCCATTTGGGCCCAGAACTGGTACTCTGCCATGGAACTGGAATTAGAACACAAATGGTCACAAATTTGGTCTAATTTCACATCATAACTTCAAAGATCACACATCCACTTGTAAAATTCAATTGATGAACTAGATTAATTTTTTCATTTGTTCAGTGGGATATATTCATCAAAACCGGGATATCATTCAATGATAAAACCAACGAGATGAAATAATTCATTGGTGGTATTCCCACCTATGGAAAATAAAATGGCCTCCAAAATCATTCCTCTTCTTCTAGATAATTCTCAAAGGAAGGATTCTCACATGGGACCATATGAAAAAACATGGCCAACAAGGTCTGGGGATCTGTTACCTTTGTAAGACCGCTAAGGATTTCAACAATCACCTTTTCTTGGAATGTGATTTTACAAAACAAGTTTGGAAAGAAGTGGAGGACAATCTGGGGACCATACCTCTCTGGTCCAAAGATAATATACTAGAATACTTCAAGGATATCTATTCAAACCTAAGGCTTCACCCGTGGAAGGCCCTCACCATTTTGGTTTCCTAGGGTTTGTGGTTGGATCGTAACGATAGACTTTTTTAGAACAAATTATTTCCTACTATCAAAGTCTCCCAATAGGTGCTTTCTCTTCTGCAATTCTACAAGGCATCCCCATATCTTAAAAGATACAGAGTATTTGAACCTTTGTTCATAAATAAAAATAGGCCTTGGGTCTTCTTCGATGGGTCATGCCAGGGAAATACAAATACTTGTGGCCTTGGCATAGTATTATTTCTCTCACTTTCTCATCATTTCCATGGGAAAGTCAATATTGGATCGGGGGCCAATAACTTGGTTGAGTTATCAACTTTATTTATGCTTCTAATAATGGTAGTTATAAAGGAGTTGAATGACATTCATATTTTCGACGATTCAAAACTATGTATTGATTGGATAAAATATGCAGTTCAAATGTCCTACCTGGAGCTAGAATTAATCGGTAAAAAACTAGAAACTATTTCGAGATAGTTCAATGATATACATTTCACTCATATTTTCAGGGAACAAAACATGGAGGTCGACTCTCTGTCAAAGAAGGCACTTTTTTTTCATACCAATATGGTTCAATGGAAAGAATTCTCGGAAGGATGTTCAGTTTCCAAATCAAAAGAATACATCTTCTAATCTCTTAATGTTGGTTTATATATTCTGAAAAATGTGCTGATGTCTTTTTTAACATTCAAGATCCTATTTTCTGTAACATATTAGAGAAAAATATTTTGTACAGGCATGTAGTGCCATTATCAATTTGCACGAAAGCACATTTTGAATGTACCTTCTATCCGATCTGGATTATTTTGAGAACGAAATGAATACGGAGATATAACAATGAAATACACACAAATGTTGAAAGAAATTGAGGGATACAATAATACATCATTTCTATTGATGAATGAAATGTACATAACTATACAAATAAAGAGTGAATGAACTCGCTAGAATGGTGGCAACTTATCTTCGAGAAAATATGTGACATATACACTCATTCACAAGAAGATGTGTTTAAAATGAGGCTCAAAAGGCATTTTTAACATAAAGCATTTAATGAGAAAAACCTAAACATCCAAAACCCTAACCCCGAAAGATGAAACACCAAATGGTTTGTGGGCCCCGATGGGGGTAGTTGATGTTTTTATTTAAACCCTAGGTATGCTCTGATACCATGTTGAAAATTCTTACTCCAACACCTAGGTACTTTGTTAACTAGTTATGTCCTTACTACAATCAGATTAGCATCTCACAAAACAATAATACACTACTGGAATATTTAACTCAATATCATGAAGTGGAAGCATAAACTAGGAAACCAAATCAAGCACACATGAACACCAGTATTTTGGGTAGATACCCTTGAAAAAATCTCGGAGGGAAAACCAGTGCTGAGAATGATTTTATTATGCTAAAATCAAGGCTCCTGTAACATGGATAATTTCCCATTGAGAGAAATGCAATTGTAGACTAACCTAGCAAGGCCGAACCTATTGTAGAACCAATTTTTGGAATGCTTTTCTAGGAATATGTGACTTTCCCTTATGTGACCCATGGATATCCGTGACTATCTCCATTGTGACCCATGAATGTGTATGGAAAACCTCTACATAAATCTTCATACGATCCAACACTCTCTTGTGGTTTCCATCTGTTGAAATCCACTTGTGTATGTCTCTCTTCTCTCTTATCCTCGACCTGTATGATCTCTAGATGAAATTCCTTCTTCACCTATCCATGATCTTGAACCACGGTCCTTCATGATCCAATACCCTATGTTTCGACTCTCTCAACATAACTCCTATCAAGTGTCTTTCTCCTTCACCCTAGCCTTGTTTTTATAACCATGAGTAACAATCTATTTTTAATCTCAAAAGTGATCTACAGTTGAGATTACTTCTCACACTCACTTGAGATTTAGATTACATGCTACATGCTAAGTTGTTTTAGCATGTTTCTTAAATAACTCAATTAACTAATTACATAATTAATTAATAAAATAAATTTACTTTCATAATTCCTTTAATTAGATTAAAGTAAAGAGTAGAAGTCTTTGGACGATTTCCATAGATCTAGACACATAGACCTATGAGGAAATACTTATCTGATGCTACCACTAATATCAACACTCCCTCTTAGTGAGAAAGGTATTCTGCACCACTCCAAGTCTGTCTCTGAAGAATACAAACTTTGTTTTCTCCAAGGGTTTGGTCAAAATATTTGCAACCTACTCATTTGTGGGAGTATAATGAAGCTTCAATGCTCCTTTTTGGATACTTTCCCAAATGAAGTGATATCTGATCTTAATATGCTTGGACCTATCATGAATATTGGATTCCCAGAGACTTTGATACAACTCTGATTATCGCAGTATATCATCATAAGATCTAGCTCCTGACCAAATAAAACTGTAAGAAATTTATGAAGCCAAATGGATTCAAATCTATCCATACTCGTTGCCATATACTACGCCTCTGTTGAACTGAGTGCTACATAAATCTGTTTCCTTTTTAACCAAGTAATCATTGTTGATCCCAATATGAAGCAACAACCCGAGGTGCTCTTTATTTCCACTACACTGCTTGTCCAATACAAGTTTGTATATCCCTACAACTCTACTCCATCTCCTCCAAAATATCTCAATCCATACTCTATTGTACCTCTCAAGTACCCGAGCACATGATTTTTTGCGATCTAATGCACCTGCCTTGGCTCTACCATGAATTGACTCAAGGTGTTCACAACAAAACAAATATTTGGTCTAGTGTTGACCAAATACATCAAGGACCCTACTAGCTACCTGTATAACCTGGGATCAACCAACTCTGAATATGAAGTGTCAATCTTCTTCAAATTGGTAATAATAGGTGTAGCCATCGGTTTATTGTCCTCCATCCTAAATCTCCTCAATATCTCTACTGCATACTTCCCTTTTCCAAGGAAGTTATCTCTCGATACCTGCCATACCTCTAACCCCAAGAAACAATGCATCACGCCAATGTCCTTCATCTCTAACTCACTAGACAAATATTCTTTGCACCCTGTAATAAGCTCCTCTACACCTGTGAGAAATAAATCATCAATGTAGAGAACCAAGAAGTACAAGTTAGAATCTGCCTCACTCTTGGTAAAGCACGTCCTCTGAAAGTATCCATCAATCCTGGAGTACCATGCCTTGGGTGCTTGTTTGAGTTGGTACAAGGCTTTTTTAAGCCGCCTACACACATGAGATTCCCTCCCATGTACCTAAAATCCTTGAGGTTTCTCTATGTACACTTCCTCCTCAATGATCTCGTCGAGGAACATTGTTTTCACATAGATTTGATGTATCCTCCACTTTATATTTGAAGAAATATAAATAACAACTCGAATAGAAGAATACCTGGAGATTGGAGAAAATGTATCCTCATACTCCACTCCCTCTTTCTAGGAGAACCCTCTCACCACAAACCTCAACTTGAACTTATTTATGCTACCATCTGCGACATGCTTTATCTTGTAGAGCCAGCTAGAACTCACAATTGACTTCCCCTCCAGTCTTGACACTATGTACCAAACATCTTTCCTCATAATAGAGGTGTACTCCTCTACCATGGAATCCCACCATACCTGTTGATATGTTTCTTCGTCAAAACTGGAACGATCAACATCAATGATTCTACTCATAAGCACCATATAGTTTGGAAACTTCTTCAAAGATCTGCGCTCTCTGAAGACACTCCTAGGAGCCTTAACATTATCCCTCAATGACTGTACTAGCCACTCGGGTCTCCTGACAGGGATGTAATGGGATAACTCCTCTCCACCTGAATTCTAAACTGTTGATTGTTTCTCATCCTTTGGAGCATGTTTCTCTTTGTCCTTTGTCACTGCTGATAACTCTTGAGTACTCCTAGATGCCAAGTTATCCTCGAACTTCACATATTTTCTCACAACTGTCTTCCTCTAATATGGAATGAAGATCCTGTACTCCTTTGAGGTCTCATTATACCCCACAAATATACCCTTATATTTTGAATGCTCCAACTTCATCCTCTTCTCCATTGGCACATGGATGTAAACTGGACAACCAAAGATCCTCATATGTCATATCTCTAGCTTCACCCCTGAGAATGCCTCCTCCAGAGTCTTGTCCCCAAATATCATGTGATTACTCCTTTTCTGCACATACACTGTCATATTACATGCCTCTTCCCATAAAAACATGGGAAACTCCTGATCATGTATTATAGCCTTTGAAGAACTGATGATGGACCGATTATTTCTCTCCATAACCCCATTCTACTGAGGGTTTTATGAGACTCTTGGATCCCTCTTGATTCCTTCCTCCTTCCAGAAATAATTGAAGTCATTGGAGGTGTACTCTCCCCCATTATCCAACCTCAAGACCTTAATCTTCATTCCTATCTGGTTCTCTACCTGAGCCCTGAAATCTATGAACTGACTAAAGACCTCATCCTTTGTATTAATAAAGAAGATCTAGGTTTTCCTAGAAAAATCATCAATAAACATCACATAGTATGATGATCCCTATAATGATGCTACTGAAATCACCCCACTCACATATAAATGGATAATATCCAATATCCCCTTGGACCTACTCTTTCTTCTTGGAAAATAAGCCTTGGCATTCTTTCCAAGTGCACACCCTCTGCACACTCCCTATTTCTCAATAAGGAACTCTGGAAGACCTGTAAAAATATCCCTCAGAATCGACAATGCCCTGTAGTGTAGGTGTCCCAACCTCATGTGCCACTACTCACATAGGCTATAAATTTTGTGTATCAAATCTTGAACATGCTTTCCATGCAACTTGTATAAAGTTCCCTCTCTAATCCCAATGACCACTGCATTGTCTAGGATAGCTTTCTATGGACGTATGAGTACCTTCCCTCTTTGAAAAGTGACGAAAAAATCCATGTCCTCCATACAGAGACTGAAAGAAATTTTTTCTTCAAACCTGGTACATAAAGCACATCATGGGCATATAACAAACCTCCTGACTCAATATGGAATGTAATTGTTCCCTCTCCCTCCACTACATACCTAGCATCATCACCAAGCTCCGCATGAACCTTTTATTCCTCCATTATACTGCTAAATAACTCTTGTTCCTATGTCATATGATGAGATGCACCACTATCCAAGAAACAAGAACTCCTTGTTTTTGTGCTAGTAGAAAGGAAATAAATCATTGAGTAATCATTCTAAAACTTTGTTGCAAACTCATCAAGCTACGTCTTCATTGATGTTTCTATTTGCTTCTTGTTTTTACCCTTCTTCATCTTCTTCGGACACTGAGATCCATAATTCCCATTCTTATGACATGAGAAACACTTGATTTTACTCAAGTCCTTCTTCTTCCCTGGATGTGATGATCCTCCATCACTATTACCCTTGTTAATAGAACTCTTTCCTTTTCCCTTCTTTGTCTTACTGAGAAGGGCCATGTTCTCTTAACTACCTCCATACTTGCTTCCTTTAGACTCTTCTCGAATCTCTTCCTAGATGCAATCATCCCAAAGTCTCTTCCAATCTAGGATATTCTCCTGAGCACAAACTCATTTGACAAATGGTTCCCATGACTTGGGAAGACCATTCAATGCCACATTCACAAGATCTGCTTCCTCTATTTTTTCCCCTATGGTTGCAAGTTTTTCATGCACCTATGTGATCCTCATGATATAGTTGGTAACATTATTTGATCTAGACATCTAAACCGATTTGAGTTTATTCCTTAAGACCATCTTCCTATTTATTTTCTTGCTCTGGAATAAACTTGTCAAGGCATCAAACATCTCTTTGGTCATATTATTCTTATTTAGGTGAGGTATTAGATGATCCTTCATAGAATCTAGGAGGACCCTTTCTGCTTTGATCTCCTTCTTGTTTTGAGCATCTAAATATGTCGGATCTATCAATGGAGCAACTGATTTACCCACTAACTACCAAAGGTCATATTCCTTCAATGCCAAAGTAACTCTTGATTTCCAAGATAGGAAGTTGGATGCTCCATCCAATCTATCTTCAACTCTCAACAGTGTTGTTGGCATCCCTAAGACTTCATAAACTTCCCTAGAAATAACTTGCTAATAGAAAACTACCCATGTACTGATCTAGCTTCCCTTCAGAGCATGAGCTCTGATACCATGTTGATTTTCTTTAAACCCTAGGCATGCTCTGATACCATGTTGAAAATTCTTACTCCAACACCTAGGTATATTGTTATCTAGTGATTTCCTTACTGCAATCATATTAGTAGCTCACAAAATAATAATACACTACTCAAATATTCAACTGAATATCATGCAGCGGAAGCATAAACTAGGAAACCAAATTAAGCACACATGAACACTAGTATTTTGGGTAGATACCCTTGGAAAAACCCCAGAGGGAAAACCAGTGTTGAGAATGATTTTATTATGCTAAAATCAAGGATCCTGTAATAGGGATAATGGCACACTGAGAGAAATAAAACTACAGACTAACCTGACAAGGTATGACTTATTGTACAACCAGTTTTTGGCATGTTTTTCTAGGCATCCGCGAATTTCCCTTCTACAAACCGCGAATATCCATGACTTTCTCCACTATGACTCACAGATGTGTACAAAAAAATTGCACGAAAATCGTTGTACGATCCAACACTCTCATGTGGCTTCCTTTTGCTGAAATCCACTTGTGTATGACTTTTTTCTATCTTCTCCTTGACCTATATGATATCTAGATGAAAGTCCTTCTTCACCTATCCAAGATCTTGAACCATAGTCCTTTGTGATCGAATACCCTATGTGTCGACTCTCTCAACACAACTCTTGTCAAGTGTCTTTCTCCTTCACCCTAGCCTTTCTTTTATAATTGTGAGTTGCAATCTATTTATAATCTCAAAAGTGATCTAAAATTGAGCTTACTTCTCACACTCACTTGATATTTAGATTACACGTTGCATGCTAAATACTTTTAGCAAGTTTCTTAAATAACTCAATTAACTAATTACATAATTAATTAATAAAATCAATTTACTTTAATAATTCCTTTAATTAAAGTAAATTCAAGAGTATAAGGATTTGTACGATTTCCATACGTCTAGACACATAGACCTGTGAGGAAATACTTGTTTAATGCTACCACTAACATCAACAGTTGATTCATAAACTTTTTGAGGGTGTAACGTTTGCATACAATCTCTGTTTGGGGCATTCGATAACTTGTCTGAAAGGTATAGCTGAGGAGTAAAAATTCCTTGGGGGTTTAGGGCATGTTTTTTTCAACCCATGACCCCCCCAAAAGTCCAAAAAAACTTTGTTTAGGGCATCAAAATGACCTTGGAAGTTTGGGACACGAAAACTGTAAAAAACTGCCAAGGTGAAAAATTGTATTTTGAGCCAGTGGAATAGGTGGGTGGCCAACGATATCCATCTAGATCATTCCCCCCCCCTTAGGAAGAAATGGTCCCCATTGCATCAAGTTCCCATGGGATATGGGAAAGATGTTTTTGAATCTGAACCTTGGTGAATTGCTTGTCTTGCTGAAGAAGTTTTCCTACTTATCTTGTTGAAGGCTATCATGAATCTGTTGTTGGAGGGGTTGGATCCATTCAACCAATCTAGCTGCATGATCTACCTGAGTGTGAAAGGACTTTGTTAATGAATATGGAACATGAAGAGATATATCATTGGGGGATAATGGTTGGAACCCTAAGCACGCCTGAAAAGGGCTATGGCCAATAGAGCTATGAAGGGCTCTGTTATATCTTGGCTTGATTGGGAAGTGAGGAGGCACCCCCGTAGGTGAATAAAAAATATATTTTTTATCTTCTATAATCCTGCCACATTGCTTCTGCTGGATAGAAAGGTCTTGGGTCGAGGCTAGAATAGTTGCGATTTCCTTTTGCTCACCTTTTGAACCAATCATGAAGAAGCTAAACTTTGTGGTATGAGAGACTACTTTGTGGCACTATTTTGTTGGGACAATAGTCAAAACTAACTCTAGTATCCTGTAGAGATGAACCCCCAGAGAAACAATGAAACTACAGGGTCGAGACTCATAAAAAACATGACAGAACATAACATCACAAAATTCCAGTGCAGAAATATCACATAATACCTCATCCTTGAAGGGCTTTATGACTTAGGATAAGCAAATTTTTTGGCTGAAGCAAAGATCACATCCCTGGAAAATCTGCCCAATGTTGTATGGTTGCGGGTGTGGTGTTGTCAAAAAATTTAAGTGCTTGATGATCACTGCTGAGATGAGTTTCTTTTGGATTCCGCTATCAACAATGAAATGTAGTGGGGTCCCCTTCACCCACATCTATGAATGGATTCTTCTGGTTGGATTGTTGTGGTCACGATTGTAGAAATGGGTTAGAAATGTATCAGAGTCCAAGTCGAGGCTCGACTCTTTTTCTTTGATCTCGACCACCAATGACTATTTTGAGCAACATTAATTGGTGTTGTGCCAAGGGATTTTGTGGAAGTCACACCACTTTCCAGTGTCCTTCTTCATCTTCCCGTTACCCTTATTTTCCTGTGGCTTGGACTTGTTGTCTTGAGGTTGGTTGGTTTGTGAGTTAGGGACACCTTTACCATACTTTTGTTGTTGTGTATTTGCAGACCCGAACTCCTGCTTATTCCATTATTTAAATTTCTGCTCGATTTTCACAGCATATCGATAAGTGGTTCCCTGTGACGAGATGTCCAGAAACTCCATTTCTATTTGTATGTACCTGTGTATACACCCATAATATTTTAGAACCATATTTCACTCAGATTCTTTGATACCCAACTTGGTTCGCAAGGTATGGAATTTATTTGTGAACTCTAACACTATTTGGTCCCACTCTTAACGCAGTGTGGTCCATCTCATGTATTGTTTGTCATAGTTTCCAACAGGGTAATATTGTTCTTTGATGGCATCCATAAAATATTCCCAAGTCGGTTCAACCTCAAACATTTAAAACTCCTCTGTGGAGCCTTTCTCATAGTAAGTTTCCCTCCAAATTTTGACATGGGGAACAACCTTAAGGAGCACAATGGTGATCTTTTCTCTGTTGAAAAAAATGTGGACAGAGAAATAACCTTCTAGCATATTTAACCACTTTTCCAAAGCATCTACATATATTTGACCTTCAAACATAGGAATATTAAAATTAAATTGTATCTTGAAAAGTGCAACACCTCCAAAGTGGCTGCTTGATGAAGACACATATGCTGTTATCGATAGTTGTTGAAGGATTTGGGGAAAATTCCCCATAATTGCGTCCCTCAGTTTCATGAGGGCTACCTCGAGCAACAACTAAATAGAATATCATGCTCCCTCATCTATATTTTCTTCCACCATGGGAGGTCGCTTGGGTTGATTGTCCTCAAGAGAAAATAGCTCAAGACCCAACTCTCTATACCCTAACCTTGTCGGGAACATGAACTAAGAAATGACAAGGAGAAACTTTCTTTGATACCACTGATCCAAATTATTTTGAGAACGAAATGAAGGCAGAGATATAACAATGAAATACACACAAATATTGCAAGAAATAGAGGGATACAATAATACACAATTTCTATTAATGAATGAAATGTACAGAAATGTACAAATACAGAGTGAATGAACTCGCTAGAATGGTGGAAACTTATCTTTGAGAAACGATGTGACGTCTATGCTCATTCAAAAGAAGATGTGTTTACAATGAGGATGAAAAGAACTTTTTAACATAAAGCATTTAATGAGAAAACCCTAACCCCAAAAGATGAAATGCCAAAAGTTTTATGGGCCCTAATGGGGGTAGTTGATACATCAACTTCCTGAGGGCGTAACATTTGCATAAAATCTTTATTTGGGGCATTGGATACCTCGTCGGGAAGGTCTAGTTGAGGAGTACAATTTTTTTGGGGGGTCATGGAATGTTATTCTAAAGCCTTGGCCCCCCAAAAGTCCAAAAAAATTTTTTTTAGGGCCTCAAAAAAGCCTCTTAAGTTTGGGACCTGAAAAACTCTAAAAAAATGCCAAGGTGAAAAAATGTATTTTGAGCCAATGGAATAGGTAGGTGGCCACCAATATCCATCTAGATCATTCCTCCCCCCTTAGGAAGAAATGGTCCCCATTGCATCAAGTTCCTGTGGGATATGGGAAATCTTTTTCTGAATATAAAGCTTAGTGAGTTTCTTTCCTTACTAAATAAGTTATCCCACTTACCTTGTTGCAGGTTGTCATGAACCTATTGTTGGAGGGGTTGGATCCATTCAAACAATCTAGTTTCATGATCTTCTTGAGTGTGAAAGGAATGTGTCAATGAAGATGCAAAATGAAGAGCTATATCAGTGAGGTCTAATGGTTGGAACCCCAAGCACGCCTAGAAAGGGTTGTGGCCAATAGATCTATGAAGGGATATGTTATAGCTTTCCTTGATTGCGCAACACAGAGGCACCCCCGTAGCTGAAGAAAACTATTTTTTTTCTCTTATACAATCTTTTTTCCCTACTTCTACTGGATAGAAAGGTATTGGATCGAGGATGCAATGGTTGCAATGTCATTATGTTAATATTCTAAATAAATCATGAAGAAGCTAAAAATTATGGTATGAGACACTACTTTGCAACATTGTTTTGTCAGAACTAGCTCTGGTATATTGTAGAACTGACCCCAGAGTAATAATGACACTACAAGTTCAGGACTCATAAAGAACATGACGCTACCACATATATGGAAGGCCTAATAGAACATTACATAATTCGAGTGGGGAAACATCACAAAGTACCTCATCCTTGAAGTGCTAGATTTCGTAGGACAAGCGATGTTGTTGGCTAACACGAAGATCTCATCCCTAGTGAAGCCACCCAACATTGTATGGCTATGAGTGTGGTCATTTTGGAAAATACAAATACTTGATGACCTCTTCTGAGATGAGGTTATTTTGTCTTCCACTATCAACAATGAAATGTAGTGGGGTCCCCTTCACCCACATTTTTGAATGGAAGAGGCTCTACCCCTCCTCTAGATCCTCTGTTTCTTCTGGTTGGATTGTTGTGATCGCGATGGTAGCGGTGGGTTCTGCATCAATGATCTATATCCTTTTAATTTTGTTTTTGTATCAGATTCCAAGTCAAGGCTCAACTCTTTTTCTTTGAGCTCGACCACCAATGACTTTTTTGTGCGACATTCATCGGTTTTGTGCCAAGGGATTTTGTGGAAGTCACACCACTTTCCAGTGTCCTTCTTCGTCTTCTTGTTACCCTTATTTTCCCGTGGCTTGGAATGGTTGTATTTGGGTTGGTTTTTTTGTGCGTTAGGGCCACCTTTACCACACTTTGGTTGTTGCCGATTTGCAGACCCGAACTCTCGCGTATTCCACTGTTTAAATTTATGCTCGATTTTGACAGCATATCAAGAAGCGGCTCCCAATGAAAAGATGTCAAAACACTCCATTTCTATTTGGATTTACTTGTGTAGACACCCAAAATATTTTAGAATTGGATTTCGCTCAAAGTATTTGATACCCATCTTTGTGCGCAAGCTATGGAAGGTATTTGTGAACTCCGACATTGTTCGGTCCCACTCTTGACATAGTGTGGTCCATCTCATGTACCGGTCGTCATAGTTTCTAATAAAATAATATTGTTCTTTGACGAAATCCATAAAATATTCCCAAGTGGGTTCATCCTCAAACATTTCAGACTCCTCTATGGAGCTTTTCTCATAATAATTTTCCCACCAAATTTTGACATGGGGAACAACCTTAAGGAGTGCAAAGGTGATATTTTCCCTGTCGGAAAAATTGTGGACAAAGAAATAACCTTCTAGCAGATTTAACCAATTTTCTAAAGCATCTTCATCTATCTAACCTTCAAACACAAGAATATCAAAACTTACTTGTACCTTGAAAGGGGCGGTGCCTCCAAAGTGGTTTCTTGATGAACACGTGTCTATTGTTGTCAACAGTCATCAAAGGATTTGGGAAAAATTCTCTATCATTTCGTCCCTCTGTCGTGCGAGGGATTCTTAAAGCAACAACTGAATAAAATATTTTTCTCCCTCGTCTATATTTTCTTCCACCATGAGAGGTTGCTTGGGTTGTTTGTCCTCAAGAGAAACTA
>ML807155.1:29910-42183 GCA_009831015.1 Picea engelmannii
ATATATATATATATATATATATATATATATATATATATATATATATATATATATATATATATATATATATATTGTTATAATCATAGCTTTAGATTAGTTTATTTTTTCTATTTTTTTTAGGACCTTAGTTGGCTAATGAAGCCATTAAAACCATCAGGCTAGATCATACCAAACGGATTGGGTTAATTAGAAAACCCTGGTTTGGATCTAACCTTCCAGTTGACGGGGTCACTTATGCTCATCAAACAATGGCAGTAGAAGGAGGGCCTAAAATTAATTGATGGCACGTGGAGGTCGCAATTCTCCTCCAAACAATCATTCTCCTATCGTAATGCATAGTCGCACAGACAACAATGTTACACTTCAAACAACTACTACCTCAAATGATACCCCTGACATTCCCATAGAATTAGTGAAAGTGGTTCCTCAAGGGATTGACGTCGAAGAAATTGTCTGCTATTCACTCATAAGAACTCAAAGTGCCCTATCCCATATTAGAAAACCTGGCAGACCACTTAATCAACGTCTTGATTTTACAAATCTTCAAGAAAAAATTCAAGGCATTGGTCTTCCTAGAAACACTTTAGGTGATAATATTGCCAATCCTATTGAATCACTTATCCTTGGTGCTGGAGGATCTAGTATTCCACCATCCTCAAATGGTTCTTCTCCACCTTCTTCAGGAGGTGAATCCCGAGACGAAGGCAGTTCCTCATCTGAACCATCTCAACCTTCGACTCCACCAACACCCACGGGAAACCAAAATAATCCTGCCATACCATGGCTTGATCAAGATGCCGTGGCTATGCCTGGACCCCAACACCCATTGCCTAAACATATGAAGAAATGGATACCCAAATTTGATCCAGATTCGAGGCAATCAGTTGAGGATCACATCAAGAAATTTATGCTAACTGTTAGACTCTGGAGTTTTGAAAATGAATGTGTCATGTGCATACTATTCCCTTATACTTTTGAGGGCAATGCCTCAACCTGGTATTTCTCCTAACAACCCCAGACCATCATCTCTTGGGACAAGTTTGAAACTTGTTTTCTAGAAACATTCGGAGATGATAAATCTCCATAAGTCTTGGTAATGGAACTCTCTAGTTTAAAGATGAACCCTAAATAAAAAGTTAAAGACTTTAACCAAAAATTCCTAAAACTGAAAAACAAAATCTCAGTAGATTTGATGCCTGCAAAAAATTTAATTGTTGCATATTATACTAAGGCCCTACATAACAACATAGCCATATGGGTTAAAAGGTCCAAAAACAACACGTTATTGGAAGCCTTTGAGGAGGAAATCCAGATTGAGAAAGACGTATTGAGATTAAAAGATAATCTAAGTAGTGAGGTTGAAAAAATGTCATCTTCTAAGAAGAAAGTAGAAATTTTCACTAGGCCCCCTCAAGCTAAAAATCAACAAGAAACATTAGACCTGGAGAGCTTGCAGAAATCTTTCCAGAAATTGTCCAATCAGGTCGTCGACTTGAAAATATCCATTGAGGAGGAATCTACAAGTAAAGGAAGTTTCAAACGTCCTTTTAGAAAAAAAATTCCTCCAAATCGACCAAACCCGACCACAAAAGGTCTAAATTTTGAAAGTTTACAGTATGCTTTGCATACAATATTGGAAGAACATGACAATTTTGTTTCTGATCCTCCTGAAAATCCTGATGATACAACTGAGGAAGAGATACCAGAAGGGGAAGACTCATCTCCTCCTGTTTTCGGGCACTTGTTGAACAACATTTTCAAGCAAATTTTGAAACTGTCCACCCTTACAACACTAGAAGTAAAATACAAAACAAGCCTCCACCTGAAACAAGTAAAAAATTGTTTTCAAAATAGCCAAAGCAAATTGAAACAAGACAACCAGTTTTAGAGTATGATTTAATTGAAGATCTGAAAAAATTAAGGGAAAATATTTATGTTTCTAAATTGCTGAAATTTCCACTTATTTTGCAGAAAATGATCCAAAGCATTGCTGAAAATAATAAAAAGAATGATGTTAGCAACAAAAAATCAACATAAATTGATTTAAACACAGCTTGAAATGTCCCAATAAAAAAGACATCTGAAAACCAAGATAAAAGGGACTTATAAAAAAAAATGGTAGGAAACTTAGATAAAATTGTTTGAGCTACAACAATAAAAAATCAACAGAAATCTGTTGTTTCTGCACGAAAAAATGTACCTACCTTTTTATTAACTTTTGAAAATTTTAATAGTAATGTACATAACTATATGGTCGAATCAGGTGCATCATCAAAAGTGATGCCTTTGTCTGTATGCCAGAAAATTAATGAAGATTAAAACCTTCCGATTTAAAAATCATTCAGTTAGATCGAACTAATGTCAAATTCATTGGTGAACTAAAGGTTATCATCCAATCCCAAGGTTCATCAAGTAATCAATATTATTGGTTTTGGCATTCCTAAAGTTTATGGTTTGTTTTTTAGTAGAGATTGGTTAGAACGTCTACATGGTTATTTTGCTACAGACTAGCCTCATTTCTGGCTTCTAGAAAATGGATGGTCAAACAAGATTAGAATAAACAGAGAATGTTACCTTAAGTATACTGTGACAGATCTGAACGATGCAAATGATCATTTTGTTACTGCTGCAAATTCGATTGAAACACAGGGAATGAATATTTTTTTTTGTAATTTCATGACTGAAACTTCCTCTATCATTAACCCAGAACAAAAATCTGAAGTAACAGCCTATACTCAGACATCGGCTTTACAAAATACGCCAAATGTTGCTAATGATGCACAAATATTTTCCTTATATTTTTATGGATCCAAATCCTGAGAAGGAGAATGTGTTGGTTGTGTTCTCATCGATACCATAGGTAATACAAATTTTATTTCTTGTCGATTAGAGTTTAAATGTACTAATGACACAACGAAGAACGAAGCACTTATGCAGGTACTAAGGAAGGCACCGGACATGGACGTGAAAAATTTGGTAGTATTTGGTGATTCAGAAATCATGGTCAAACAGGTAAGAAATGCAATACATTGTTTGTCACCACATTTGAGGAATTACCAAACCGAGGTATGGGGTTTAATGCACAAATTTCTAGCATTTAATATAAATTCCATTCCTAGGATGAGTAATTCATAAGATGATTTACTAGCTAATCCTTCTAAATTGTTTCCTGCCAAAGGTGTTTCTCCTAATGTGTTCTTGATCGAACTGTTGTTCGGGCCATCGATTCCAGACAACATAAAAAACTGGAGAGTATTTGATGATGATCAAAAGATCATAATTTTTTTTCATATGGAAGACACCTTCGAGGATGTAGTTATTGATGAAGGCACTCAGGACAAGAATATTCAAGATTTCACGGTAATATCCGATCCTTGATCTCCAGAATCATCATCCAAGCTAGTATACTCTATCCCCAAATCTGTTGTCAAATTAGAGAAATTTTATGACCTACATGACAAGTTTAGATAGGTAGTCAATTGCAAAACTAACAGTTCTTCTTTGCTATATGAAACTATAAATTTAGGAACATGAGATAATCCTCAAAATATTAATTTGAGGAAGGGTTGTTTTGAACAAGAAAGTTTCTCTTTCATAAAATTATTCAAAGAATTTGAATATGTATTTTCTTGGATGTACGATGATCTAAAAAATTTCGACCCAAACATCATACATCATGTAATGCCAACAAAACCTCAGACTCATCCTTTCCAACAAAAGTTGAGGAAACTGCATCCTAAATTGGAATTTACCATGAAAAAGGAACTGAATAAATTACTTCAAAGATAATTTTTCTAGTTAGACATACTCAATGGGTATCCAACTTAGTCCATGTAAGAAAGAAAAGTGGTGAAATTCATCTTTGTGTTGACTTTGGAAATTTAAACTGAGCATCTGATAAAGACAACTACCTTGTCCCTCCAATGGAACAAATCCTACAACAAGTATCTGGTTCCGAAAGACTATCTTTATTAGATTGTTTTTCAGGATATAACCATGTCCTGATGTCTCCCTTAGACCATCTTAAAACCACCTTTCATACCCCGTGGGGCACTTACGCCTACAAAAAAATTCCTTTTGGAATGATAAATGTCGGTGCCACTTTTTAGAGAGAAATGGACATTGATTACCGTGGCCCCATTAACCAGTCTTTTGTGGTCTCTATTGATGATGTCACTGTCTTTTAAAAAAAAAAAAAAGATCACATGTCTCACCTTAGGGCTGTCTTAGAATGATGTCACATGTTCAACATATCACTCAATCCCAAAAAATTAGTCTTTGCGGTAGAACAAGGAAAATTGCTTGGGTTTATAGTGTCTAAATATGGAATGATAATTGATCCCGAGAGAACCCAAGCCATTGCTAAACTTCCCCCTCCTTCTTCCAAAAAGGTCATACAATCCTTTTTGGGTAAAATCAATTTTGTTAGATGGTTTGTCCTGAGTTTTTATGAAATGGTTAGACCTCTAAAGAATCTAATTAAAAAGGATGTGTTATATAGATGGGTACCACAAGAGATTCCATCTTTCGATTCAATTAGAAAATCCATAATAGAAACACCTTCTTTGATGATCCTCGATTTTTCTCAGGATTTCACTCTATACACTTTTTCATCTGACAGAGCCTATGTTGTTGTACTTACATAGAAAAATGTTGAAAGCAATGAGATACCCATTGCCTTCATGAGCTTCTCTTTTAAAGGAGCATAACTTAATTACCCCATGGTAGATCAGCAGACATATGTTGTTTTTAAGGTAGTCAAACACTTAAGGTCTTATCTGTTGAAATCCAGGACCAAAGTTGTTGTTACCCCGCTGTAAGAAATCTGTTAATACAAAAAGAGCTAGGTGAGAAAAGGGAGAATTGGATGACATCACCTCAGGAATATGATCTTGAAATAACCCCCGCCTAAGATATTAGAGGTAAAGGTCTGTGTAAATTAGTGGTTGATTCAGTTGAAAAATTAGAAATTCAAATAAATACATTCGTTGTAAATCAACATAAAGAAATCAATTGTACGCAAACTGTACCCAATTCATGGTATGCGAATATCAAATTTTATCTACATCATGGATCTGTTCCTCGCAATCTCAATCTCAAAAACAGAAGATCACTTAGGCTTAAATCTGCATCTTTCCAATTAATCAATGATATATTATTTCGAAAGAACTTTGATAGTGTTTCTCTATGTTGTTTAGAAAAAGAGGAGTCTGAAAAAGTGTCTTTTGAACTTAATTCCAGTGATGTCGGTGGTCATTTTGGTGGAGAGACCACTTCCCACAAAGTTCTAAGGGCTGGATACTATTTTCCTAACTTGTTTAAGGATTCCCATACATTGTCCCGCAAGTGTATAATCTGTCAAAAGGCTGTAGGATGGGTGAAAAAGGAAGCTTTTCCTTTGTAAGCTGTCACTGTGGATGCACCTTTTCCACAATGCGGCCTAGACATTATAGGACCAATCAATCCCCCTTCCTCACAATAGGAGAAGTACATTCTCAGGACAACAAACTATTTCACAAGATGGTCTGAAGCTCTACAATTAAAAGTGATCAATACAAATCAGGTAGTGTCATTTCTAAACTCCTATATTATCACTCGATTCGGAATTCCTAAATGTCTGGTTTTTGACAATGTTTCTTATTTTTCTTCCTTAGATATGAATGTTTTCTCTCTGGAAAAAGAGATTAAGATGAAGTATTCTTCCAACTATTTCCCTCAAGGAAACGGTCTAACCAAGTTGAAAAATAATAATTTAATCAAGATTATAAAAATGACAGTTTCAGAAAACCACAAGAATTGGAACAATGCATTATACAAAGCACTTTGGGCTGATAGGGTAACCCCAAAGGCCTCCAATGGTAATTCTCCTTTCTTCTTCATTTACGGAAGAGAATCCATCCTCCCCCCACATGTCTTGCTTCCTTCTCTGCAATTATCGCAAAAAATTCAAGAAGAGGAATGTCCTCCTCTAGAAAAATGGATAAATGTTTTATTAAAATTAGAAGAGGTAAGGACGCAAGCAAAACATAAACTTGATCAGCACCAACAAGTTGTGAAGATCTATTTTGATACAATTTTAGCATCTGATAGGGATTTTAACATAGGGGATTTGGTTCTCAAATGGGACAAAACACACGAGGGTAAGGGAGAACATACCAAGTTCCAAAACTTGTGGCTAGGACCGTTTGTAATTTCTGAAAAAATGGGTCCTAGTTATTTTTGTTTGCATGACTTGGAGGGATAGCCAGACACTTTCCCAGTGAATGGCTAGGCTCTCAAGAAATATTTCTCTTGATGATTTTAGATCCACCCTTTTGTAAATATTTTTAATTTTCTTTTATATTTTATATTTTGGTTCTTTTCATTTTTCTTGATATTGATTTGTTATCTAGATGATTATGTTTGAATCACCATTCATTTGTTGAAGGGAATCAAAAAAAATTATTCATTAGAAACAATTGATAATAGTTCAAGCACCTTAATAGTAAGTGCTAAACTCAGATTAGAGGAAGTAAGTTTCTGTCCAGTTATTGTTTCTGGTTTCTTATTAAAATCACAGGAAGATATGATTATCTTTAAAAAACTTCTAACGTCGTCCATGCTTTAATGAGAACAACTCAATGTGCTTCTCCATCCCAGAGATGATTTCTTAATAGAAATCTAATTGTCCAAATCATGATGGTAGTCATCAAAACATAAAAATAATTCTTAAATGATCAATCCTTTCATTACCGGACTATGAGATCTTCTGTATCAACCTCCTCTTGTGATATAATGAAGTATCTGGAAATGTTACAAACAAATTATGGAGATTTGGAAGCACTTTAATGTGTGGGAATTGTGTGTAAACTCATCGAGACACTAAACAGGTCTGCTGGAAGCAGGTAAATGGACACATGATACCAAGGAAACTTCATCGGGGTACTGAATAGGCCTGCTGGAAGCAAAGCAATGTCGGGTTCTGAGGATCCTTAGGTATTTTTTTTTAAATTGATGAGGTGTTGAGATTATTTATCATAAATGGACAACTCTTGGGTGGGATAGAGGTACTATAGTGGGTTAAATGACATCCCTATCGAGGCTATGGATGCCTTCTGGCAGCAATGGCCATGTCAATGGTATCGAAGTCATATGTATAAACATCGCTATACCTGTGATTAAAATGAGATACCACATTACAATGTTTCGACAAAAATACATCCAATACTATGATTGTGTTATTCTTTTTGAGTCATTATCGAAAGGTTTGATATGCCTTTAATTGTCTCGAAAATTTATTGCTATGTCATTCGTGCCCCTGATACAAAGTTTTGGTGACACAGAGATAACTTCTTTGCCCAACGTGTTGCCATTGTTGCCAGCCAAGAATTCTATCAAATTTTATCATAATAAAAAGTCATCACTAAGGGATAAAATTTTTCTATAGCTTTCTTCCTCCTTATAATTTAAAATGTTTTTGTCTTTTGGTTTTGAGGATATTCATTGGCCTAGCTCATTATAAGAGTGTTTCATTTTTTTATCTCTCTTTTTTTTTGTTTCGTTTCATGACTGCAAGCATGAAATTAAAACAAAATTTTGGCTTGGGTAATCATTTTACAGTTTGTGGTTTCTTTGTTTCTTTTGCTAAAGGGATTACACCTAAAGGATTACACCTAAAGGGCATCTCTATGTTTATAAATATTAAATTTTGTAATCTTATTGATTGATCCATTGCCACACATTTATTCACTTTGGGAGATATAATTGAGTCTCATCTATGGTTGATTATATGATTTTTTACTTTTTATATGCCTAATTGCGCACAAGCTTGGGTTAAAATTCGAAATATGCTTCTTGCTCTTACCAGTCATATCATAATCCTATCACCTTGGTACAGGACTAATGTACTTATAATTCCACAGTATCCTATTGTCCTGCATGATTCAGACTCACATTCATTGTTCTAGTAGGTAAGTGGTAATGGTTTGGTTTTAGTGTTCATTGCACAGAGTGGTTTACAAGCCCGCACGTCCTCTGGTTCTTTATCACACAAAGCTCACATTACCAAGCATGATAGCCTCCCAAGTCCATAGGTATTGGGCCTCTTCCAATTTTACACACCTTCTTTTACTGTTTGTGTATTTAGTAAAGAGAAGCCTCCCTTTCATTTCATTTACTGTGTCTGTGTGATAACACCCATGGCTCCTGTGGTTAGGATTGAACCTAAAGGCTCACAATCCCTCCTCACTCATGCTAATTTCATAAGTGATATACATGCACATGGCTAGGAAATTTTCATCCAAAATTTTGAGGTTTATAACCTAGCAGTTAAATAGGCATTTTCTCAATCGTTTGATGGCTCTAAAGATAAAATTGGGGATTTGCAACTCGAAGTAACTGAGGATTCCATAGCACGAGCTAAAGGAATTTCACAGGAGGGAGAAATACCATTCAAAAATGCCAAACTTGAGGGTGTCCCTTGGAGTCTTCTCGTGGTCTCTAATTAATCGAAATGCTTCCCTAAAGGTACACTGATTACTCTCATAAAACCTCGATGGCACAAACTGCTTCTAATTCTTAAGAAATTCATAACTTGCGAGGGTATATATGGCTTAGTGTTCTTGTATCACATCTAGATGTTGATGATTTTTCTAGGGTTCAAGATAAATATGCCTTTCTATCTGTTTATGAGCCTGCATAAAATGTTTGAGCATTACCAGTGATAGAGTTTAAAACCACTGTCTATCCTTTTCCACTATGGTCTTATTCAAATTTTGATGTTGTCACATCTAGCTGAGATTGGGGATACTTGGGAATATTTCATGTGTAGAAACAACTTCACCCTATTCGAGAACATAATAGAATCAACTCTCCTTTTCAATACAGACCCTAGTCCTTGTAACCCTATGACCAAAAATCAAGGGTTTGATCCACATGAAGACCATGTGACCTTAGAACGAAACTCTGTTTCTATTCAGAACCCTGTGGGCAAAAAGCCACGATATAATTTTGTTCCCAGAAAATCGTTAGAGGAGGTTATAGATGTGTTAAAGGAGAGGGTTTCTCCTACTCCTACTGTTGATCCAACTCATGGTTTCTTTAACAAATCGATTCTTAAGAAAAATTGCAAGCATAAGGAACAGGGTAATTCATACTTATGTTTTGTAAACAAGAGGCCAGGCAAGTTAATATCCAAGAGTCTGATAAATCAACAACAAGATCATATGAGCTCGATCCCAATGATCGAGGTCGATGATCACTTGTTTGATGATGAGATCAATGAATTTATTACTTGAGAGGAGTAGATAACTAGTGCCTCGGGAATGAAACCAGTATTCAAGTTATACAATATGATTTCGTTTCTGAGCTACCTTTGTTCCTAAAAAGTCAAGAAGGATTCGCTGGTATAAGCCACGATTTGAAGCAAGCTATAGAACAGACCAAAGCACCCATTGCAAAATACACTCAACCTTTGCCAACTATATCACATTTACACTATGAGAATTGTCTTGACTGGGTTGAACATTACTACAAAGATATACCATATCTCCAAGCATAGTTAAAACATATGGCATCTCGAAAGTCCTTGCTTGAAAGGAAAAATCAAGAATTAAAGGCATGTGTTTGATCCAATGTTGACCGGGAAAGTAAAAGGTTTAAATAAGCTAGTAATGTGATTATCAAGAAAGAAAAAAATTTCAACGCTATCATTAACTCAGATTTATCAGATCCTTCATTGTCTAATCTATGAAATGGTAAAAATTGTTTTGATTCTCTTTGATTTAATTATGTTGGAAAAAATCAAATAGATAGATTTTATTTTTGATTTTGTTGTTAATTTAAGACTAGCTACATAATCTCACGATTATGTAGCCAATCTATTTGTAAATATCAGTTTGTATTTCTATCTAAAATTCAATTTCGTTTTATTATTTTTAGGAAAACAACAATTATGATGCTATTCACAAGGAGAATAAATTGTGGATTATGCACTGCATAGCTTAGTAATGTCTATTTTGTTTGATAAAACTATGTCATTTATGTAATTAATTTTGATATAGGAACTCCTACAAGAGTGTTCCTTTGTTATTCTATTTTTGTAAGAAAAACTTATTTTTTGGGATTATCCTTTATCTTGTATGATAAGAGGTTATTAATCCAAGACAATTTTAAATAGTGGTGGTTGTTTAGTGTTTAGGAAAAAAAATTATGGACTACAATATGGACATGTGATTTCGAGAATTGATATGAGAAAGAAATTCATTGTTGTCTTTAGACCTGTGTGATGCTTATCCCATTGTGTTCTCTTATTACCTCTGTATTATGCGATATTATTATGGTTGATTTAGCTTTAGCCGTGTCATCATATGGTGTTTCATATTGTTAAATATTTAGATGTTGTGCATTCATTTTGTATGTGTGATTAATCAATCATTTAATTATTATTGAGTTTATTCCAGATGTTAAATGATGGATAATATCAATATTCTGAATTGAATTTTCTTTCGTTCTCAGTTATTGATTATCATAAGATCACATAATTATTTATCAGTTATCATTCTGTTGTTATAACTTCACTCCAAACATCAAAATACTTCCTTGAATTTCTTCAGGAAGATTTATATTTGTCTCTGTCATAGGTTTCCTCTTAATACATGACAAACTGGAGCTCATACAATGTAGGAATATGAACTTTAGATTGTTATGATTGATCAGTTAGAGGTTAGTATATGCAGTGCTTTCTTTTATTTAGAATTTTTTATATACGAATGAAACGATGATTGCATTAATTAGCTTTGACTATTTTTGTGTCATTGTTTCAATCAATATTTATTAGTTTAAAATATTTAAACATTAACAACAAAAATATTTTTATTCTTACTTTATCTTATTTAGAAACACTATTATAAATTTTAATTTTTGCAAGATTTCAAGCAAACCTTGTAAGATGTATATAGATTGTTTATAGTCATTTGTATATTCACATTCCTAGTTGAACACTTGTAATTAGTGTGTATATATATATATATATATATATATATATATATATATATATATATATATATATATATATTGTTAGAATCATAGCTTTAGATTAGATTATTTCTTTTACTTTTTTTAGGACCTTAGTTGGCTAACATAACCATTAAACCTGTCAGGCTAGATCATACCAAACGACTTGGGTTAATTAGACAACCCCGGTCCGGATCTTACCTTACAGTTGATGGTGTCACTTACGCCCATCAACACGGGCCTCTGACCATTCTCTCCGGGTGAGAGAATTGCTAGGAATTTATTTCCCAAGGTGTCAAGCTACAACTACATGTTCCTGAGACTTTCTGTATGACTTGTTGTTGAAGCCCCAAAAGGAAAGTGGTGCACCTGAAGGACTATTGAGAAAATAAGGGGCAGACTTTGTGGGGTGGGACATGAATTTGGGGAATGAGGGATTGTAGGTTGTTAGCTTGAGTTTTCACTTGAATTTGAGTTTTACATTGTCTGAGAGACCTTGACCTGGTTAGGATTTCCTTTTCCCTGGTGGAGTTTTAGCCCGAGCTCGGGGGTGACCCACTGCTGAAAGTTATGAGTAGTAAGGTATAAGGACGGGAGGAATGTGGAAGGTCTCCACACATTTGGTGTTATTTTACCAAGGATAAGTGTCTGTTGCATGCTAATTTATGTGATGTGTTAATATTTATTCATTTATTATCATGGGTTTTTCTATCTATCTATCCATATATATAGTTGTTGTTATTCTTCATTAATCTATGCAATTCTAGAGAATTTTCATTAATTAAATTATTATGAGAGATCCAATTTCAACGGTGAGCCTAGATGGGACAAGTTAGTAGAAGGTTGAAGTGAAAATTCTCAGAGAATTAATTTCTAGAGTATCTCTGCAAGTTGTTTGACAAAATTATTATAGTGAAATTGAAGAAATTTCACGGGAATTTGAAGAAAGAGATCCTCGTAATTTAAAAATGAACAATTCAGTCTATAATGGGAACAAAAATTGGACCCGTAGATGGCCGAAATTTGAAATTTTAGAGTGCCATGGTGAAATTAAGCAGAACTGGGTGTTTCTGTAGAAAGCCCCAAAATTACGATTAAATTAATGGGGAAATTCGACATAGAAATATAAAATTCCATGTTCAAAGTTTAATTTGGTTCTTACAAGGCCATATTGGCCATATTGAGTTCAATTTAAATTTCTAATTGTGACTATATAAATAATTACAAAACTGGGTATATTTGGAAATTTAGAAAATAAGAAAAATTGGGAAAATTTTGGGA
>ML807155.1:42566-70804 GCA_009831015.1 Picea engelmannii
GGTCAATTGGGGTTAAACTAACCCATGGTATGGGTGGATTCAATGCATGAATGTGTGACACATCACCCTCGACCAAAACCTTGGTTAGGTTTTGTGGCCCCTCCCCGATATGTTAACGGTCGGACATGCTTGGGGGGTTGCAATGCGATGTGGACCGTCGATCACTGCCAATTCCCCACTATCCCCCATCATTTGATAAAAGCGGCATGAAACTTTGTGTGTACATGTAATATGGTTTTGTATGAGGCCCTCCCATTTCTTCAACCGAATGAATGGGTGCCATGGGCTCTGGGGCCCGTAAAAAGATAAAAAAAAATAGTATGTGTGCCTATAGAGGAGGGATGTAATGGTCGACATGGAAAGGCCATGGTGGTTGAAGGCTATCATAGATCCAATCCAAAGTTCCAGGTGGAATCGATATTCCATTTCAACATTTGAGTCATCTCAAGTCAGCTAAATTTCGTAGAAATTATCATAAAACAATGAAAAAATATTGGAAAATTACTGTGATTTTCGGGTGTTCAATTTGAAAGCCATTTTCAGTGGCCTTAATGATGTTTCTGAGAAGTTGAATTCAAAACTATATGTCCTTATGGGAAAAACATTTCTACATATCAATTATTTTATCTCGGAGAGATGTTTCTAACAGTGTAAACCATTCGTCAAACAAAGTTCATATGAGAGAGTTACAACCCAAACAATGGAGGGTAAATTTTAAGACTAAGTTAACTTCCAAGGGCCTTAACTTCCTACTCTAGAATTAGGCACAAGATTATTATATGGAAACATATTGAGCGATAGATGACATCCATGGAGCCAAATTAAAATTTTAGGAACATTAAAAATGTATAGGAGGGCATAGAGGGTGTATGTAGCATTTAGGGTCAAAAATATTAATTGACTTGAAACTTCAGCATGTTGTATCTAGCAGCCCAAAACCCAGATAAAGGTAGAACTTGGAAAAATTATCCAAAATATGGTGATGAAGGAACCTAGTTGGGATCCTTCCAAAATTACAAAATAGTATGTACAAAGATGCATAAACACAGTTCAAAATTGCACATGGTTGAGGGGTGCATAGAAGGAATTAATGGGAAAATATTTTCAATGACCATAACATTTTTCTCATAACTCATAATTGAGCAAGGAAATAGACATTGGAAAGGTATGAGAGAGAGAAGTCCAATTTTGACCCAAAAAATTAAATTGCACTGTTAAATTCACAACGAATCAAAAGAAAGGATTTTGATACTCTCATAGAGTAGAAGTGTGCCTAGTCTTATAGATTTCATAGTTATTTAGTCTAACGAATCGTGTTACTTGTACATTTTCTATAATTAACAACAATTAGATCATAACAAGATCAACGCATATTTCAAAATCATGGAAGGCATGGAATATGCACAGAGTGGTTACAACCATGAAGATGTGATCAGATGGATGTATGTCAGTATGGGTAATGAAGGTACAAATTCAAATGGACATGGAGAAGGCAAGGAAGAAAGAATGAACTTGGTGGATACCAAAAAGAATTTGCAAAATAATTTCTAAAGTTATAAAGCTAATAATGAGAGGCTTATGAAAGACAAGAAGAAACTATAAGGCTTAAACATCAAGTTAATACAGATCTTGGAAACAATAGAGAAGAATATGGATAAGGAGTCTAAGTCAAGCAAATCAAGGATTCATAGGTCTCATGATGAGAGAAGAAGGACAAGAAGTGTTGGCAAAGATCACCATGTCTCTCTAAGGAATTCAACTAGGAAAGTACATAGTAGCTCAAGACCATCCCCTATCAAGAAGCATAAGAAGAGGTCTGGGGTGGATGAGCTACAGGGATAAATGAATAAAATAAATCCTACTACATTAGATTGTGAGAACAATAAGGCTGAATAGGTGGAGACCTAACTATTGGGAATGAGGAAGTATTTTCAGTTGTATAATTACTCTTCGCAGGTAGAAGGGAGAATTTCCATTTACCTTCTCAAATAAAAAACATCAATGTGGTGGGACTAGTTTTTGCAAGTGCAACACATTGATGAGAAGAAGGTTACTTGCATATAATTTAAAAGGTATTTTGAAAATAAATACATAACGAAATGATACTATGATAAGAAAATGAAGGATTTATTTGAACTCAAGCTTGGGAGTATGACCATAAATGATTATGAAATGAGTTTTTTAGAGCTACTGAAATATGTTTCTTTCATCAAGGATGAACAGGTTAAGGTTCAAAATTACTTGAGCGAGTGCCATCATTTATAAGTAATAAGATACAATATTATTATCCCAAGACACTACTAGAAACTATAAGGAGGGATAACTTCCTTTATGATCAGCATAGAGGAAGACCAACTTTCCAAAAGGCCTTGGAAGACAAGAAGATGTGCAAGATGGATCATAGGAAGAATGGGTCCAAGCCACCATTATTCAAAATAAATACTTAGGGACAACCAACCTATAAAGAGCCCAAAATGACTGAAACAATGGGGCAAAGACCAAAATATCCACTTATTCAATGTTGGGTTTGTGGGGGAGATCATATGTACAAATATTTTCTTCACAAAGGTGAAAGAGTGAGGTCCATTCACAATGTACAACAAGATAATACAATTGAAGACATGGGAAAAAATGTACCTAGGATTTATGTAGCCCTAGATAACAAGCAAACTGAGTTTCAATCACATATGATTTAAGTGGAAATTAAGATTAAAAACCAACCCATTGCTATTTTAATTGATTCAGGAGGTAGTTGCAATTATCTAGATCCCAATATGGTGGAAATATTTCAATTGAAAAGAAGTAAGATTGGAAAACCTTAGTTGGTGAAATTATATACAGGAACTAAAAGGAAAATTAATGAGATGGCTAAGGAATTTCCAATGGACATGAATGGGATGAACACCAGGGCATATTTGAACATCATAACTTTAGGCTCATATGAATGCCTAATTGGTATGGATTGGTTGGAACAACATCATGTTGTCCTAGACTTTTATAATAAAGCATTTTCCTGCTTGGATGGGGAAGGGAAATTGAGGACAATTTAGGGAATTTCTAAGGTAGTAACCATTAGAGAAGTTTTATCCTTGCAATTGAAGAAAATTTCTATGAAAGGGTTTCAAATATTTGTAGCACATATGGAAGAAACGCCTAAATATAAAGTGTCAAATGTTGAATATTATGCAATTGTAAAGGAGTGTGAAGATGTATTTAAATAAATACTGAGGTTTCCACCGAAAAGAGATATTGATTTCTCTATAAATTTTATGCCTGCGGTAGCCCCAATATCGAATACTCCTTATAGGATGAGTACACCAGAGTTGTAGGAATTACAAATGAAACTTGAAGAAATTTTAAAGAAGGGATATATACGCCCAAGGGTGTCACCTTGGGGTGCCCGAGTATTATTTGTGAAGAGAAAGGATGGAACATTGAGACTTTGAATTGACTTCAGGAAACTGAATAAGGTAACAATGAAGAAAAAGTATCATTTTCCAAGGATATATGACCTGTTTCATTAACTGAAGGATGCAAACATATTCTCCAAGATTTACCTCAGATCAAGATATCATCAAGTGAAAATTAAATAAGAAGACATCAACAATAAAAAATTTAGAATGAGGTATGTCCATTATGAGTTCACAATGGTTCTTTAAGATACTAGATGTAATATAATATGAAAAAAAAGTAATACTCAACATATATCAATGGAACAACAAAATATTGAGTAGAGCAACAACAAAAACGATACCTTTATTCAAAGAAAGCAGTGTTCACTTTCCTCTTCGAGGGGGAAATATTTATCAGAGAAGAGATATATTACAATATTTTTCTAGAAAATATTTTCCATACTTCTTATTGTCATTTATACTAATTCTATCTTCTAAGGAACATTCTAGAGGAAGATCATTCTAGAAGTGGAAGCTTCTATTACGTCTTTGTGCAATGACTTGTTCACATTTATTTAATAGGGCTTATTAACTAATGTCGACATGTATTACATGTAAAATTCTAAATAATAACCATCTAAGAGTTGTTACGGTTGGAACCTAACTTGCCCTCCCCCTTGAAAATCATCCTTGACCTCAAGGATGAAGATGTAGGAACTGTTGCAGTATGGTTGTTGGTTCCCAAGTTGCATCCTATAGGGATGTGTCCTTCTAGTTTATCAATACTTATTTGATAGTTCTTCCGCACAAGTGACACTCACACATGTTGATGAAGGATTTTGGTTGCAGCCAAATGGATCCTTCTTCATCTAATTTAGGCAGGACGATTTGAACCTGACAATTTTGACCCACCACTTTCTTCAGACAGGAAACATAAAACACTGGATGTATTATGGAGACATCTAGAAGTGCCAGTTTGTAGGAAACTGGACCAATACAATTGATGATGTGATAGGGGACATAAATTTGAGTGCTAACTTGTGGTGCCCATGGGATTTGAGGGAGTTTTGATTGCAAGGTTGCAGCCATAGAATCACCTGATTACCTTCTTGGAAAACCTATTCAAAATGTTATTGGTTAGCCTATTGCTCCATACGATTTTGGGCCATGTGGAGGTTTTCCTTCAAGAACCCAAGTGTAGTTTCTTGAAATTGCAACAACTTGTCAATAGCCTAGACCTTTGATGTTCCTGAAATATATGAAGTTACTGTAGGTGGTTGTTGGCCATACATTGTTTCATATGGTGTCATTTTGGTTGTTGTATGATAGGAAGTGTCGTACCACCATTCTGCCAAGGGTAACCATTACACCCACTGATGTTGTTTATTTGATGCAAAACAATGCAAGTAGGTTTCCAAACATTTATTGACAACCTTTTTTTGGAAATCCATCTGTGGGTGGTAGGTTGTGCTCATGTTTAATTGTGTGTCCTATAATTTAAATAAATATTTCCAAAATATGGTAGTGAAATTTGGGTTCTGATCAAACATAACGGAGGTTGGCATGCCATCCAATTTGAAAATATGATCAATGAATACTTACGCTACTTGAGTAGGCATAAAAAGGTGTGGTAAGGAACAAAAATGTGCATACTTTGAGAGATTATCTACCACAACCATGATGACTGACTTGTTTCCCACTCTTGGAAGGCCCACTGTTGGCCTTCCCATGGTTGTAAGACCCTAGGTTCATGTTATATTGGCCAACAAAAACCCTTCCTACATCATCCCTTTCAGCATCACCTACACACAAGTGAAGTCTCACCCGAGGAATCTATTAGGGATGTAGGAACCAAGTTTCTGCAGTAGTGAGGGAATGGGAGGTGATCATCATTGTTATGCTTATTTATATATGTTGTGTGTGCTATTATATATTTTATATTATTAGGTTACTTAGTGAATTTAGTTATGTATTACCATTATACTTTATAATGCAACGCAATCCAAGTACAGTAACATCCATCACTATTGTGCAACTATGATGTAAGGAAAAATCTAACATTCATAAAGATAATACTCATCACATAAAAGACAAGAAACACAATAGTTAACATGGTTCACCCAAATATGGGCTACGTCCACAATGACTGAATTCTTTATTATTATTTCTGCAATTGTCTTAAGCTTGCACACTATGCTTACAAAGATACAACATGTTATTTTTTCCTTCTTCTAACCTAGCCTCTCTACAGTGAAATAATCTCCCTCTCTCCAACATGTCCTTAACCTTTGGACATAGAATCTTTCCTTGTTAGACTATTCTATCACTCTCCTTATTGATAGGAACTCTCAAAATCTTGGAACAAACTCCACAATACGGCTCGAGAAGAACCCTTGTTCTCCGAAAACATTACATATTTATACATAAATTCTATGGCTTAAAACCCTATTTTGTTCATCCTAAGACCCTATTAAAATTCATGATAAATCAAGTTGACTTGTTGTTCGTGATGATTTACCTACTTTTCCATATGCATGCTTCCTTTTCACTCTGACTAGTGTTCTTCCTTCTTTTTTGGATCCTTCTATATTTATCACATCGGGATTTCATCCTTCCTTTTTACCTTCTTTCCTCTCTTGATTTATTCTCTACTTTATTCCTTTTATTTATTCCTCTTATTTCTATGTTATTTATACACACTATACTCTTTAATGTGCCTTAGTTGCACACTCCCGAGCCTACCTTGTCTTCCTTATTTTTATTCTTTTGTTGCACAACTCTTCCATACTTAGGATTTTCATGAATAATATTTGCACAATGCCTGTCCAACAGACCCCCAACAATCACCCGTAGCTGATCCTATGCGACTTAGGCCCGTTGCACTCTCCTCCATGCTTGGATGAACTATTGGGAGGCATCCTTAGATGCTACAACTTCCTTTATTATTTATTTCTTTGTTTCCATAATTCCCCCCACACTTTACGCAATTAGGGATGTAAGATTTTCTTCTATTTGATGCTTTCCTTGCCTCACCTTTCCCTTTGCAATGGTGAGTTCTCCTATCACCCTCAATGCTTCTTATTGTAGTAGTCCTAAGCACTGCTAGAGGATCTTCTATTGATATCACACCTTTTCAACTTCCACGTATGATTTCCCTTTTTTTAGAATGGTCATCATTCGTTCAGCCAATGGAAGGGTGTCTATGCTCTATGATGTTTTATGTGCCTTTTACTATGCTTCCATTACTTTTACTTCCACGACCTTCATTTATGGATCCTCTACCAGGTCTCTCCAAATTTGTGCACTTTCCTCGCAGTTTTTTGCACATTCTTCTTCCAACTTCTCAACATTTTCTATGGTTTTCATCACCATTCTCTCTCTTCCTACTCTTTCCTCTAGTGGTGTTCTCAGCATACTGTGCAATTGTAGGTGCTTGATTCACGTGTAGAATATTTTGACAACTTCACCAGTTTTCAAGACTTGTTCTCCCATAGTAGCCTCTACTACTATTGGTGCCTCTGATATTTATATGTACAAATTTTGGACAATCAATTTTATGTGATGCACCATTTTATCGGCTTCATCCTTCTCCTTCATTTCTTTCTTAGCCTTTCCTTCGACCTAACTCTTTTCCTTCAATATGATTTCAATTTTATTCTTCACTGCACTATTTTCCTGGAGAGCCATGATATATTCCTTATGTAGTTTTTTATTTTCCTATGCTAATTTGATCGACTCGCTAGAGGCAGAGTCTATGTGGAGCCATAATTCCTACATGATACCCATTTTCATCCCTTGTAACATGATTGTGGGAATTTATGAGATGATTAAGTCTAAGTGATTTAGATTTTGTACTTGTTCCTATATCATGGGTCTGGGGAACACAATTCCATCTGCTGATATTTTTATCACATGGCCCCCTTCCACCATTTGTTAGAAGTGAGGAGTGGTATCTTCTACTTCCAATGTTGTGCCTTCTTTTTTTCCTTCTATGGATCTTCTGTCTGTTGCCACAATTACGATCTATGTTCATTGTTGCAATTCACTCAACTACTTTGTCATCTTCTTACTGATTTCTTCATGCTCTTGTGCCATCTTCTAAACTAGTTCCTCAGCGACATCTTTTACTTGGTAACCAATTCGGTCCATGTCATCATTGATTAGTGTATAAACGAATGGTTCCTTCTATGCTTTCATCTTTTTGCATGAACTTCTTGTTGGACCCTCCCCCTTATCCTTTCTTTTCTTTCCTATCTTGGGCATTGTCTATTGTGTTTGTTATATTGATGGTGTAGTCTCTAGTACATCCTCTACTCCATTTCCTTGACCTTGGTCCTGATCATCTCCTGTGACGTTGCATTGTTTTTCTTCTTCATTACTAGGTTTCACTATCTCCGTGTCATCGACATGGATCTTCCAATTTGGGTCCCAATCCTATATGATTAGCTAGATATCCTCTTAATTAACCTTGTACTTCATCTAGACCCACTCATCTCTGAGATCCTAATTTTCCTGGACATACATGTGATGTCGATCTTCTCGAAAATGTGCAACTGGTGCATATGCTTCCACCAGTTGTGGTGTTATGTGTGGTGTGTCCTTAATGCAATGTTGAATCCTTTCATCATAGAGGAAAAATTATACATTGTTGTCTATTTGGCACCATTTATTTGTTTTATACCATAGGTTCTTGTATTTTTTTACTAAACAAAGCTTCCCCCTTAGGCCCAAGAACTGTGCATCTTATGGCTCTTCCCATGCTATGAACAAAAGAAAAATTAGAAGCCATGGATAGTAGAACTCCATTCCTCTATATTGTGTGTTGACGTAGTCAATAAGAAATTGATTTAACATGAAAGGTGCCCAACTCATTGAAGTCCCTTACATATACTATTTTTTCACTGCAATCAACCCTGCTGACACTTGGTTCTTCTTTCATTTCCGTAGTAGTTTTCATGATAACACATGTGTCACAAATTTGATAGTTGAGTCACATATGCTTGGCACATCCAAGTTGTGCACCCCTCTAATTGTGTGAAATTTTTGTTAGATGGCCTCTGACAAGGTCCCATCTGTATTTTTTTCAACAAACATCAGGGATGTGGGATCTTCTCCCTATGTTGGTAATCATGTGATCCTTGTGATCACACCCATATTTATCAAAATTGGCTTATCCAACCACACATATCCTCCATGCATGCAATATAGGAGAAACTTAATGCATAGATTGACTTCGTTTCTTCGTCCGATGTGTGGGATGTCGAGCAAGTTGAGTAGGCCTACTCACTCCAATCCTCTGGCCCATACCTAGGGCATAGGATACTCTGTTTTGTTGTTGGGTCTACCTTCATCTCCATATAACAATGATGCGATAGTTCGGGGAACTTCTCCATGTTTGTTATGTCATGGAATCCATATATGAGTTGTGGCACCTTCCCCATCATATCTTCATCGATGATGACCCAATTTATTACATATCTCACAATAACCCCCTCATGGTAATGGATTCAGTGCTCTAGTCACCAAATATTGCACGAATGTTGGGAATTCTTCCTTATGGAGGCCTTCAAACCTACACTTGGTACACTAGAATTGTTCTCGTTTCTCCTTCCATTTTTTAAGTTCTACCAGTCAAATTGTCAAATTACCCAAGTGTGTCTAGACCTGCGCCATTCCTCCATTGTCTCCTACATGGGATTCCTCCAATTTCATTACTATCTCCAAAGATTCAAGATGTGATGTAACCTTTTGTTGAATCAATGGCCTGGGAATGTGTTGTGTAAGTCCTGTAATAAACCATTCTTTATTTTGTTGATCAGATATAGAAAGCCAGTCTACCCATCAGATCCTTAAAACATTCATCATAATCCTATACTGATTCAGTTTGCACCTGTTTAATTTACTTTAGCTCTGTAATATACTATGACCCAGACTTTGGCTTCTTGAACTCTTTTAGCAATGCTTGTCTTATTTCTGCCAAAGTATTGGCCTGTCCTGTAGGCATGGTACTCTACAGCTTCATGTACAAGACTAATAGATGAGCTATAAATGTTGTTTCCAACTACAAAATATTCATGGCCTCATCCTTAACGTTCTTTGCAACCCAAATTGTCTCACAGACAATTAGATGTTGTTCTGGGTCCTCTTACTCAAATTCTTGGGACTCAAGAAGTTTGAGGGTGTTTTCTACCCCTTCCATTTTTCTTTGTGTACTCCCTCCTCTTGGCGATGTTGGTTGACTCTAAATCTGTGCACTGATTCCAATTCCTTGATTGTTACTACTTTGTCCTCCATTTCTACCTATGATTGTTTTTTATAAGCCTTCAATTGTTATCTCTAATTTTTGTGACACACATGGGGTCGTGGATTTGACACAGGATCTAGTTTGAGTAGGACTTAACAACTCTTTTATTATAGGAATGGACTCAAAATCCTTTTTCTCTCCTCTTATGTGTGATATCTCCACAATTTTAACTATTGCTCAACATAATATCCACTATATCTCACTGAAGAGCTCCCCTTTCTCAGCCCTAGTATTTCACCTCTTATACCTCCTTCCACCGCGTAGTACTCCAAAATCATCTTCTTTCTCTAATAGATCTTCTTCTTCAGTTCTTTGCATCCTCAGTCCCTCCCTTCCTTCTTCATTTCTTCCTTCATTCTCTCATGTCTTTAGACTATCCTCTTGGTATCCTCTGGTTCCCCTATGTGCGTGAAGCCCCTTAACAGTAAAACTCCATTGTCATCATGCACTTGTCACACAACAACATCTTTATCCACGTTCCCAACAATTTCATGAACCTTCAACGTGGACCTATGAAGAAATCCCTTTCCGCAACACTGTATGACTAGGTACAATCTACTGTGAATTATGTAGTATATCCTCCTAATATGCTATCCAACCAGAAATCCGCTAAGCGAGAATTTTTATTAATTACAGAATAAAGTTGTCTTACCAACTCATGAGTCCAATTCCTCAGTGTTGGGTACCTTCCAATTTTCTCCACTAATCGCTCTAACCACTTAGTCAATATAATTGGAAATTCGCCAAAGAAAATTTCATGCAGCTTTGTGTACACATACCTTTGCATTCATTTCTCATCACTCATCCGAGGGTTTCTATTCTCTTTCCAAGAAATCTATCCTTCCTTCCCTTTTAACCATTATGAAATCTCTTTCTTAGTCAGCCTAAAAAACATTCCATCAATCACAGATTTTGGGTCTCAACAATGGAACCATTTTTTGGTGTGTGTGTGGTGGTAAGACACTAGGTTTGAGTTATCTTAACCAAAAAAAAACCTTCAGACACCATCCCTTTTGGCATCACCTTCACAAAGGTTAATTCTCACCCGAGGCATCTATTGGGGCTGGAGGAAACTAGTTTCTATAGTGGTGAGAAAATGGGAGGTGATCATCCTTGTTATGCTTATTTATATGTGTTGTGTGTGTTATTTTGTATTTGTTCTTGTTAGGTTACTTATTGAATTCAATTATGTATTGCCATTGTACTTCATATTGAAAGATAAAACAAGTACAATCATATCCATATTTAGTGTGAAACTATAATGTAAGGAACAAACCTAATCTATCATGCATAAAGAAAATAATCATCACATAAAAGATAATCGACACAGTAGTTAATGTGGTTCACCCAAATTTGGGCTACGTCCACAATGAATGGATTCTTTATTATTCTTTCTATAATTGTATCAGGCTTGCGCAATTTGCTTAAAAAGATACATCCTACTATATTTTCCTTCTTCTAGCCTAGCCGCTCTCCAGTGCAAGCCTCTCCCTCTCAACAACATCTCTTTAACCTTGTGACATAAAATCTTTCCTTCTCAACCTATTCTATCACCCTCCTTACTAATAGGAACTCTTGATAACTTGGAATAGAATCCATAATACAGCTCAAGAAGAACCCCTGTTCTCCCAGCCCATTACATATTAATACATAAATTCTAGGGCTTAAAACCCTACTTTGTTTATCCCAAAACCCTATTACAATTCATGATAACTCAAGTTGACTTGTTGTTTGGGCTTCTTTACCTGCTTTTTCATCTGCATGCTAATTTTTCACTATGAATGTTGTTCTTCCTTCTTTTGCATGTCCTTCAATATTTATCAAATCGGGCTTTCATTCTTCCTTTTCACCCACTTTCTTCTCTTTATTTATTCTCTACTTTATTCCTTCACTTTATTCCTCTACTTTATTCCTCTTATTTGTATGTTCTTTCTAAACATTGTACTCCTAAATGTGCCTCAATTACACACTCCCGAGCCCACCTTACATTCCTTCTTCTTCATCTTCTGCTGCAGAACTCTTCCATACTTAGTATTTTCATGAATACTATTTCCACAATTCCTATCCAACACCCACGATAAAGTCCATGTAGATGTCATTCCAAATAGAAGATGGAATGGTTAATGGATGAAGATCTTCTAGGGTCTTGATAGTTTCACCTTTATGGAATTGGAAAGTATCACATTCCATGACAAAGGTAAGGATGTACTTCTTCATTCCTTCCCCCAAAAAATAATGGTGAGCACAAGCATAGGTCTTTTGGAATCCTAAATGACCCGCAATGGGAGATGAAAGAAACTCATTTAATATCCTTGGCTTGAGTGTTGAATTTAGAGACAGAACTAAGCGCTCCTTGTGTTAGAGGATATTGTCTTTTCAGGTGTATCTAGTGGGTGGGTTAGGGTCCTCTTGAAGGCTCTGAATTAGGTTGGATATAGTTGGGTGAGTGAGCCATTCTTGTCTAACTACCTCAATCCAATTATGAATTGGTAATGATAAGGAAAAGAGGGAGCCTTGATTCTCATATTGTCTGGACAATGCATTTGCAACTACATTGTCTTTGCATTTTTTATATATGATCTCATAATTATAGACCAACATTTTGGTCAGCGAAATTTTTCTGTTCTGGGGAGGATAAATTTTGTTCGAGGAAATACTTCAGACTATGGTGGTCTATTTTGATATGAAAATGGCACCCCAATAGATATGGTCACCAAGTTTGCACAACATGGATAATTGCCATCATTTACTTTTCATATGTAGATTTTCCCAAATTATAGCCACTCAAAGCCTGGCTAGCGAAAGAAAGAAGCCTACCATGTTTTGTTATAATTGCGCCAATGTCAGTGCCTAAAGCATCATATTCCACAACAAAAGTTTTGTTTAAAACATGGGCGACTAAGACGGTGGTAGTGCACATGGCCTACTTTCATTTTGTAAAATCTTGTTCTTCTTCCTACGTCCAATGAAATGCATTCTTCTTAAGAAGGTTCATTAATGGCTGGGCAATTTTTCGATAGTGGTGGATACGTTTCTTGTAATATCCTGTCATGCCTAGGAAACCCAGAAGGAGTTTCAAGGTTGTGGGTCTCGGCCAATCCTACATAGATTGAATATTTTTGGGGTCCACTCTTACCCCTTCATGACCCACAATGTGTCCCAAGTATTCAACCTCGCTCACCCCAAAAGAACACTTGGAATTTTTAACAAACAATTGATTGTCCTGTAACAATTAGATTACTTTATCCACATGTGGTATATGGGCATCCCAAGTACGACTATAAATGAGATGTCGTCGAAGAAGGCCAAAAAAAAATTCTGAAGGTAGGGCTTCAAGAGTTTATTCATGATACTTTGGAAGGTAGATGGAGCATTGCAAAGTCCAAAAGGAATTACCAAGAATTCGTAATGGCCTTCATGAGTTTGAAAAATTGTCTTTGGGATATTCGCTTCATTCATCTAAATATGGTGATATCCTAAGTGAAGATCCAATTTGGTGAAGCCGCACGCACCCTAGAGTTCATCCAAGAGATCATCAGTGAAAATAATGGGAAACTTATCCTTAATGGTAAATTTATTAAGGGAAGGAAAATGTAGACTCATGCGCTAAGAACCTTATGTTTTTAAGACCATCACAACAGGGAATGAATATGGGCTAGTACTTGGGTGAATGACGCCATCCTCCAATACTTCCTGCACTATTTTCTTGATTTCATTTTTTTGCGAAAATGGATACCTGTAGGGACGTGCATTGGGGGGATTCGTTCCTGGAAGGAGAGGGGTGATATGATCATGTTCACCTCTGGAGGGAGGTAAGCTTGTGGGCATGTAAAAAACCTAGTGGTGTTTGTCCAAGACTAGTTGTAGATTAGGATGGACTGATGGGGATGATTGATCACTTACCTAGATAGGATTAAGTTGAGCAATCACACTATGGTGGCCTTTCTTCACGAGTTTCTCCATCCGACAAGAAATGATAATTTATGGGGAGCCGTCTTGGAGGACCTAAAGGGTATAAATGTGATCATATTGAGTAAATATCATATATAACTCCTTATAATCCATGGTAATTGGTCTCATAGTCAAAATACATTCAACACCTAAGACAATATCACAACCTCCCATGGAAATGGAAAACAAGTGAGTTTTCAGGTGATAATCGCCCATTTGGAGTTTGGCATTCTCACAAAAGCCCCCACATTTCATTGTACCACCATTAGCTATAAGAATTTGAAAATTAAAAATGGGTCTCAATATTATTATAGATATTTATGTTAAATATACTATATTAAAACTATATAAATATCATAGTTTATTTCAATACTACATATTGTGTTATGATATAAATATTAATAAATATAAATAAGAAAAATATAAATATAAACATAAAAGTACAAAGGACATGTGTATATAATATTAGTATATAAATAGTTCATAAATATTTTACAAAATATATATATATATATATGTTGAAGATTTTAAATATGTTTTAATGAGCTTTGTGCTATTTTGTAGATATTTAGGAGCAGCGCTATCGATGCCGAGTGTTGTACACAAATAATATTGGGATTGAAGAAAAATCTAAAGCCATATGCATCTATAAGCCCAAAAGAATTATGGAACGTTGATCAAGGAGGTTATAAACCCTATTAAATTTAAGGGATAAGTTAGTTGACACTGCAGATTCAATGGAGGTTCCAGACCGTAGACGCCAGAGGATTGAAGAAACGTTTGAGATGTTAAGAAATTTAGTAGGTGGAGACTGAATGGACGAGAGACAATATTCTAATGGGAAAAGTAGACATGATATTGGTAGTGTTATGGCGTGAAATAGCTGTAATAATTTGGGATTATATGACTTGGTCTTTTTTGTGACGTATAAAGCAAATTTTTTTTAAAGGATAAAACACGTAATATTTAAAACTACCAACCTACCTCAACCCTAAATTTGGTTGACGGTATTCGATTATAACTAAGTAAACGTAACTTAGCATTGGAGATACAATAAAAAGCAGTCTTCGACATAAAGAAAGGGGTTGGAAATCAAAGACTCTTCTTTCTCAGTGGATGTAATCCATTCACAATTTTGTGCAGCTAATAAAGATATTTTGCAGATACATTCTCATTTTATTTTTATGGCTGTACCTAAACATATGTTTTATAATAATTATTATTTGTTGGCCACTATCTAATCGTTATTTTATCTAGTCTAGATTTTTCTGTACGACGTTTATTTAACTACTTTAGGGTAAGAATGGTATATATTAGTGATTGTTCGTATTAAAAAGCATCTTGCATAGAAATTAATTTTTTTAAATGATTCATTTATTTTGTTTAGCTATGGGATTTGGGAAAAGCATTTAATATGTTTTCAGGCATAGTTGGCTTTGATTAATTATTTCCATATGCTTTTTTCTTATTTACTTAATTAAGATTGCGTGTCTTTTTGTTTACTTATGATTTATGTTTTGCCATGTTATTCTTATTATGTAGTTTTTATTATTTGATTTATAATTTGACATTTAGAGACTGTATATTAAAATATTTCTCTAAGGCAACTTAGAACAAATATTTGCGTGACAAATAGATGGTTACCTCCCTTGTCTTGAGAGCCAACTTGAAATCCTAAAGTGGGAAGAGGTTTCTAAAGGCCTCTTTGGATGCCTTCATATTGTTCCCTATCTAGAAGAAATTTTGAGGAACAACACCAGATACAGAACTCCCACATGGAGTTTGGTCTCATCATCCCAAATATTATGGAGAGAGAAATAATGTTCCATTTGGTATACCCACCCTTCCAGGCTTGATCCATCAAATTTGTGCATCTCAACTTTGGGCACCTTATTCCATGAAGTTGGGAGACCACAAGGGGAGTGGAAAGAATGAGGATGTTCATAATGGGAAGACTGAGGAGCCTCCTAATGGTACACTAGTTGCTTACCTTTGATGTGAAACACATGGTATTGGACCTCCTTGGTGAGTAAGGACATGATCTTGGTGAGGTTTTGCAGGTTTTGGTCAAGGGAGTTCATGCACTGGTTCAGGTCATCCTTACTATCCAAATATTCATGGTTATGAGATTGGGTGGTAGGAGCCATTGGGAAAGATGAGGTATAATGATACCACAACAATCAACACAATATAGGGAGTCTGGTGGGATAGTTGGAAAATGAGGGTGGTAGGAATGGGAGTCAGTTAAACTAACAAAAATAGGATGAAAAGTGATAGCTACCACAAAAATTGGGACAAAGAGATTAATCCAATGGTAGAGGTCCTAATTAAGGATGTCGGGAAGGTTTGGGACCACATGGGAAAAAAAGTGTAAAAAATGATAGGTATAACTGTGATCAAGACGAAAAGAGGAATCTAATGGGATAGGTCGCCAATAAGGGTGTGTCAAGGCCCTAGATTTTTTTTTTTTACTCTTGCGGAGTTATAGTCCAATTTGAATACAGTGTTAGAATGCCCATATTCTTAACAATAACAAATGTGTATTCAATTCTCCACTAGAATGCAGGAGGCAAGATTGCACAACACTATATCTTGTATGTTCTTTCTTTGTGTTGTTCCTGTCCCAAGGGTTGGGTTTTTTAGGGTTCCTACAGACAAGGGTTTTCCATGTGCTATAGCTATCTAATATACGTGCAGGTATGAATAGTAGTAATCGCCCCAATATATTAAAGAACCAACTAAGGAGGCTCGACCATACCCTTAGTTGTACGACCTAACTACCCAGGTACTAGAGAGTATCGTCTCGAGTGTTGTTCTTGGTGGCATTATAGAAGTCATGTGGATGATTGGTTGATCTATGGAGGGCTTTGAGATATCTAGGTTAGTCCATATACAAGTGTTTTTTGATGCACTACCACTCGAAGAGGTACCAACAGGGGTTACAAGGATATCCAACAATGTGTACTTAAGTATCTCTTGTATTCCATGCGTGTATGCTTACCAGACCATAGATTTATGTGCTAAAAGACAAATATTTGTAGATTAAAGACATCGTAATACGCCTCCACCCTAAAAAAATGAACCCACAATTCCTATTGAAGAAAGAGCTCTGATACCACTTGTAAGATATGAGATGTAATACAATATGAAAAAGCATGAATGCTCAGTAGATATCAATGGAACAATGAAATATTGAGTAGAGAAACACCAAAAATGATACCTTTATTCAAAGAAAGAAATGTTCACTTGCCTCTTCGAGGGGGAAACCTCGAACAAAGAAGATCTCTATTACAATAATTCTCCAAAAAAAAATTCTCACACATCCTGTTATTATTCATATAAATTCTATCTTCTAAGAAACATTCTAGAGGAAGATCCTTCTAAAAGCATAAGATTCTATTAGGTCATATTACATTAACTTGTTCATATTTATTTAATGGGCCTTATTAACTAATGTCAGCCTTTATTACATGCATCGTGCTAACTAATAACCAACTCAGAGGTGTTAGGGTCGGACTCTAACATGTGCCATTTGGGTTATCAAATGCACCAACTGTCTTCATGTGTTTAATGAATGGTATTTTCAGGGATTACTTGGATAATTTTGTAATTGTCTTATTGGATGACATTCTTATATATTATAGGTTTGAATAAGAGCATGAGAAACACTTGAGGATGGTGTTATAGGTATTTAGAGAGAATCATTTGTATTCCAAATTGAGCAAGTGCTCATTCTACTGGAAAAAAATTCATTATTTGGGCCATATCATTTTAGAGGAAGGGATAGTAGTGGATCCAAAAAATATAAGGGCGATTGAAGGGTGGCCAACACCAAGGAATGTCTCTGAGGTGAGATCAATCATGGAACTTGCAAGTTACTACAAAATATTTATTGAGGGATTCTCAAAGATTTCACACCCAATCACTTCCTTGCAAAACAAGGGTGTGAAGTTTGAATGGACATCAGATTGTGAAAGAAGTTTTCAACACTTGAAATATTTGTTGACGAGTGCACCAATTTTGATAATTATATATCGTAATGAATGTCTTTTAGTGTGCACTGACACATGTAAATAAGGATTTGGTGGAGTTCTTAGTCAAAATTGGCATGTGGTGTGCTATGAATCAAGAAAATTAAAAGAGCATGAAAGACACTATGCTACTGATGACTTAGAACTAGATTCCATAATGCATACCCTAAATATGTGGAGGAACTACCTCATGGGAAAAATATTTGAGTTGTGGACAAAACATAGTGGTTTGAAATATTTATTCGGAGAACCAACTTTAAATGCCACAAAAAGCATATGGTTGGAATTCCTCATTGAATATGACTTTGATATAAATCATATCAAAGGTAAAGAGAACAAAGTGGTTAATGCACTCAGGAGAAGGATGCATGAGATCCATGCTACAACCATTAGCATGTATCAGACAAATTTGAAAGAAAAAATTCTAGAAGTTGGAAAATCAGATCAACAATACATGGAAATAAAGGAACAGTTTCAACAAGATAATTAAGAACAAAAAATTGAAGACTATAAGCTAGAAAAGAATGAAATTATCATGTACGTGGGTAGAATTTATGTCCCAAATTATTAGGAATTGAAAATGTTGATATTAAAAGAAATGCATAATGTGCCTTATGTTGGGCACCCGGGTTACTAGAAAACTATTGCAGTGGTCAAGATCCAATATTATTGACCATACATGAAGAAAGAGGTTGTTTATTTTATTTCCAGTTGTTTGGAATGTGAAAAGGTCAAGGCTGAGCATAGAGACCCAAATCGTTTTCTACAACCATTACCCATTCCTGAGTGGAAATGGGAAGTTGTAAAAGTGGATTTCATTAGTAAACTACCCCGAACAAACAAATAACATGATTCCATCATGGTGGTGGTGGAAAAGTTCACTAAATCTTCCCATTTTATTCCAGTGAAGCTCACTCACAAGGTAGCTAACATTGTTGATATTTATATGAGATAAATTTCTAGGCTACATGGGGTGCCTAAGACAATTGTATCTAATAGAGACCTCAAATTTACATCAAATTTTTGGAAGGGATTATTCAAGGGATTTGGAACAAATCTAAATTTTAGCACAACTTATCACCCATAGTCAAATGGGAAAACGGAAAGGATAAATCACATGATAGAAGACATGCTAAGGATGCATGTGATGGATAAACCATCCAAAAGGGAGAATTATTTTCATTTGGTGGAGTTTTCTTATAAAAATGGGTATCAATCATCTCTAAATATGAGCCCATTTGAAGAACTTTATGGAAGAAACCGCAACACACTAGTGAGTGGCGACAACCCAGTAGATAGAGAAATGGTTGGGACAAATTTACTTAGGGAAATAGAAGAGAAGATGGTGAAAATAAAACATAATCTAATGGCTTCCCAAGATAGGAAGAAAATCTATGTTGATAAAGGACTAACTCATAGAGAGTTTAAAGTGGGTGGCCATGTATTCTTAAAAGCAAAGGCTAAGATAATTTCCCTGAAGTTGGGAAATGTTTCAAAGATGGAAAGTCCTTATTGTGGGCCATTTGAAATATGGGAGAGGATTGGTTTTCTTGTATACATGATTTCCTTACCTACATCAATGTGTATTCATAATGTATTCCATGTATCATTGCTTAAAATGTATATTCCTGACACTAATCTTGTCATTGATTGAAATGTGATTTAGGTGGAGCAAGAAGGAGACTTATCAGTTCATCCTATATGCATATTGGATAAAAAATTCAAGTTGCTTCATAATTGAGAAATAGGACTTTTAAAGGTCTAATGGGCCTATTATGGTCCTAAGTATGCTATGCGGGTAGAATACCCACATATTTTTGAATACTTTTGAAGTTTTGTTTGTACACATGTAATTCACTGAGGACAATGCATAAATAAGGGGGGGGGGGATGTGATACCCTTAGGGTGAACCCCATTGTAAATATAAATGTAATTGTACATATAGGATAGTGAGCCAAGATACTTTTGGGTCAGAGTGCCTTTGTATGTATGTATTTTGGAGGTCATAGTGCCTATAGGGTTATTAGAATGGTGAGCCATAAGTTAAAAAGACAAACAACCTATTTATTTTTGTAAAATGTAATCGCACTCAATTTTTAGTGAAAACACATCAATTCGTGCAAACCAACCATGTAAAATAGTATGGCCAGGATAAAATCCACTAGAATGGGAAACAAGGGTGGCTAAGCGTATCGGGAAAAGGGGATACGATAAGGGGATTAATCCCAAAGGATCATTTTATTAATATTCCCATGAGTATGGATATTTTATATATCCAAAGTCCCTATGTTGAGGAACACATTGCCTTGTGAGGGAATCCATGTGTGGGCCCATGCAGTTCCCAACATGAAAAGTGCCAATTTGGGAACATGCACATAAGTTTAGGGATTTTTAGTTCATTTGCATATTATTCCATCATCGTTATTAACATCACCTCTTCTACCAACCGTACTTTCATTCTTCCATTACCTATACATGTACCATGGGAAACTTTGGAATTGGAATGAAGAGGAAGGTTTTCAAGCCCACATGAAATTGAATAAGTTTGACAGGCCCATGAGAATTCTCTCCAGGTGAGAGAACTGTTGGGAATTGATTTCCCAAGGTTCCAATCTACAACTACAGGGCTCTGATAATTCATGTCTGACCTGCTTTTGAAGCCACATAAAGGAAGTGGTGTAGCCAAAGGATCGTTGAGAAGAGAAGGGGAATACTTCTTGGGGTGGGGAAGGCATGTGGGGAATGAGGGATTGTAGGTTTTTAGTTTAAGTTGGCACCTGAATCTTAGTTTTAGGTTTTCTAAGAGACCTTGGCCTAGTTAGGATTTCCTTTTCCCAGGTGGAGTTTTAGCCCCAGCTCGGGGGTGACCCATTGTTGAAAGTTATGAGAAGTGTGGTCTAAGGCTGGGAGGAATGTGGAAGGTATGAATGTAGTTGGTGCTATTTTACCAAGGATAAGTTTCTATTGTGTGCTAATTTATGTGTTGTGTTAATTTTATTCATTTATTGTTATGGGTTTTTCTATATATATATATATATATATATATATATATATATATATATATAGTTGTTGTTGTTTTTCATTAATTTGTACAATTGCAGAGCATTCTTGTTGATTAAATTAGTATCAGAGTTCATAATTGTTATGTGGCATTGCCCAACAGGGGTCTGACGATGCTACACTCCTTATGTTCCCAAAAATATCCATTTGTAGGTAATTTATAGAACTCCCTTACATATATGGTATATACTTTATTTCTTAATTTAAGTTGTGTGCTAATATCATTTGAATCATCTACATAAATATTCTATTAGAGGAAATTTAGTAAATAATCCCAAACCATCAAGAAACCAAATCAAGGTAGAATATAAAAACGCTTGTTGAAGATCTCTAATAGCATTAGCTACATAAACCGTTTTCGTTTTATTGAGGGTTTTATATGTGATCCATAAACCATTGGATACTATTAATTGATAAAACTTAATACAAAGCAATAAATAATTATGTTAAATTCTCAAAGAATGAATCATCAACCATTCAAATATTTAATTCTAGAAAATTTTCTACAAGTAATCCGAAAGATGATGCCATAACAAGTATCATATGCAAAAATGATTTTTCACCATTTGAACCAATAAATATATTTATTAAATTATGAGATATCTAAGTTTTTATCATTTGTGGGAACGTTGTTTTCCAATTTCATTGCAAAATTTTTGAGGTCAACATTATCTCCATCGTAGGTTTTCAACTTTGTAGTGTCCTTAAATTGATGTTTTCTTTCTAGAGAGGTAGGATTAATTCTTTTTGAAGCATCCATTGCATCCCACAAGGGGTCATAAAAATATTTAATTGTGATGGGAAGAGACACATTGCAATTGATGCTAGTTCCATTTGGGTACAAGAAATAAATCAATTCCAAACCTACTCAAAGAACTTGAGAATCGCTTCAATGGATTGCAGACTAAACTCTAAAATATAATTTTTAATGCATGACTTGGGATAAGAATTATATAAAATCTTTGAGTTTCACATGTGAGAAAGTTGTCCATTCTTCTAGCCTCAATAAGTCAATCCAAGAATATTGATGTTGAACCTCATACATATCCATAACAAATGAGCCAAACTTGACAATATATAGTTATTATCTTTATCTTCTTTTCCATTGCATTTTTCATCAATTTAAACTAATTCATTAAATTCAAATATCTATCCCTATTGTAGCAACACAACTATTAATGTTTTGTATACCACTTGTCGAGAATAAATCTTTGTAAGGGAATGCATAAAAATGCTAATTGAGGGACTAATATCATCAAGGTTTTGTACATTATAACAAATCTTCATAAGAATCATATCAAGCATCCAGTCAATAAAAGATACCAGAACTAACGCAATAGGTCTCAAGGCCTCCTTAGCAACATCATCTTGTTGATTTTCTAAACCAAATTTTATAGAATCCAAAGAAAACTATTAATGAAGCATTTCTTAACGAAATGTAACTAAATATTTGATGCCCAAAAGGCATCATTTTGGTCCCATGTAGATTTCATAACATGTTTATAAAGTTTATAAACCATTTTTTTCCATCATTATCTCAGTGACTTTGATTTCCGTTTGTATCTATTGTGTATCACTCAAAACTATGCATTCAAAAAATTAAAGACATGGCATAACCAATAATATGATGGGAAAAAACCTAGATTTGTTTATTGGTTCCATACCCAAAATATTTATTTATTACATAACTTCCAAATACAATGGTCATAACTATCAAATCTTTAAGTAACAATTCATGGAAAATCCTTTATTTCTCTTTAGAACTAATAGTTTCTAACTTTTTTTTAAGAATTGGCTTGAATGTTGATCAACTACAAATTTTATGTATGTAGAGTAGTATCTGACAATTACAAACTATGTGTCTTGTTGTATTTTAGTTAATCTAGCAATAAAAAAATAATTATACAATCTAAGTGTTATCACTGAAATTTCGTCCACAACATTGCATGCAAATGGCTACAGGAATATAGTATCTCCAAACACCTATCAGTTCACCTACAACTCCAACAAAGAATTTCCAAGAGGCAAAAAATATATAGCTGGTCAAAAATTAACATGTGCTAAAACACTAAGGGAAGCGCGCAAGCCAAAGAATCCCATAGAATGCAAAATGCGCCATATGCGTGACTGTGTACGAGAAAATCTGTGCACACCTGTGAAAAACACATTTATGGTTCTTATCAACCCCTCACCCACTTTTGGACCAGCTCCCAACTTGATTTGACCCTCAAATCCAAGTTGAATCCAAATGGGGGGTTGGTCAAAGACCTAAGGGTGCCGTAAATGGCCCCTTGTTACACGAAAGACTAGTTGGATGTTGCCTCAAATACATGCTATAAAAGGAGGCCATGGGTGCACTAAAAATTTAAGAATCTCATTGCATTGTTATGCTGCCTCTATTCTCCTTCAAGGAACCTCTTTTCTTCTTGGATCATAATAGAAACATCTCAATAATCTATTCAACTCACCTCTTGAGGGAATAAACTTGGATTTCTACACCATTTTCTTTCTAGTTTATCATTGTAAGAAGAGCTCTCACATAGGGGACTCAAGATCCCTCCCAAGGAGGAACATGGGATCCAGAAGTCCTCCTTTCTCTACGGTGTTTGCCCAATAATATAGTTATCCATTGGTGGCATGATTATTGGTAATTTTTTTGATTGATTTTGGTTCTAATTTCCTCATGCATTTTAGATTTGTTTCTTTAGTTATTTATCTAGTTGTTTCTAGATTAGTTATTTTTTTATTTCATGTGATTTAATTGTTTGATTCATACACTAACCTATGTCATTTTTAGGAGGCCCAACTAGACTTGCAAGTGCCCCTCTTTTGCTCATTCAAGTTGTGAAAAGGACACAACAGATTGGCGACAAGATCCGACAATGCAACCCATGTCGCCCTTGGTTGGGGCATTCCTTATCCTCTACTCATATTGACATAATCCAAAAACCTCAAGTATCCCATAATCCATGTACCCCTTATCTATGATTTTGTCCACTTTGTCACTCCTCTGGCACAATTTAACCCCATGTCTAGTTGTCCCCCTAACACTAGATACAGTTTTACAGTTTCTTTCAATCATCCTTCCAATATATCCCCAACCAAGGGAAATATTGATTCTCACCGCATATTGACTTCGTTCATGTTCCCCATAAGTCCCTAATCTTATCTAGTGGATTTCATGAAGCCCTTTTCTTGTTGAAGTCGCATATCCATTTCTGTCGACATCAACACAGTTTCCAGAAGGGAGACAATATCTTGACTCTCATTGCCTTTACAATGAGGAGTCTCAGACATCACAGAGAGAACCACCATTGCTCTCTGCTTTCATTGACCCCCTTAACATTCGACTTCAACACACTCTCATGTTACGGTGGGTCTTACTATGTGACTATTGCAATTTCTTTATACTAGTCAAAGACCTCTCAATTTGCTAGGCCATCAATGCCTATGAGTCCTAGACACTTCTTACAGGTGTCATTGCCTCTTTTCAGAGTATGTTCACCATCAAAATTGTAATCTGTTGTTATCAAACTGCCCCGGAGGGTGATACCATTATCTACATCAGCATATAACTTCTGTTATTGTCATACATTTCTTGGAGTTACATGACATGAGCATGGAGCATGCATACCTCGTATGTATACAGACTTTATTTTCCTACCTAGAGAAAGGTTTTGTCCCACAATTTCTCCTCTCCCTCCTACGGGTTGCTCTTGCAGTTCCTCTCAACACTCTTTCTTACAATGGTACTCTCAGTAGAAGAAACAATGATGTATTTTAGCTCTACGTATGCTCCTAACCTCACATATTAGGGGGCATATGTTATCACTGAAATTTCATCCGCAACATTGCATGCAAATGGCTACAGGAATACAACATCTCCAAACACCTATTAGTTCACCTGTAGCTCCAACAAAGAATTTCCAAGAGGCAAAATCTATACAACTAGTCAAAAATTAGCATGCGCTAAAACACTATAGGAAGTGCATGCACAGTGCGTAGGCCAAAGAAGCTTGTAGAGCGCAAAATGTGCCATATGCACGACTATGTATGAGAAAAACTGTGCACACCTCTGAATGAAACATTTATGGTTCTTGTCGACCCCTCACCCACTTCTGGACCAGATCCCAACTTGATTTGACCCTCAAATCCGAGATGAATCTGAATGGGGGGCTGGTCAAAGACCCAAGGGTGCCCTAAAGGGCCCCTTGTTCACACTAAACACCAGTTGGATATTGCCTCAAAAACATGCTATAAAATGAGGCCATGGGTGCACTAAGAATTTAAGAATATCATTGTATTGTTATGTTTCCTCTATTCTCCTTCAAGGAACCTATTTTCTTCTTGGAGCATACTAGCAACATCTCAATAATATATACACCTCACCTCTTGAGGGAATAAGCTTGGATTTCTTCACCATTTTCTTTCTAGTTTATCATTGTAAGAAGAACTCTCACATAGGGGAATCAAGAGCCCTCCCAAGGAGGAAGAGGGGATCCATAAGTCCTCATTTCTCTATGGTGTTTTCCCACTAATATAGTTATCCATTGGTGGCATGATTATTGGTAATTTGTTTGATTGATTTTGGTTCTGATTTCCTCATGCATTTTAGTTTTATTTCTTTAGTTGTTTCTATCTTAGTTGTTTGTTTATTTCATGTGATTGAATTGTTTGATTCATACACTAACCTCTTTCCTATCTAGCAGGACCAACTAGACTTGCAAGTGCCCCTCTTTTATTCATTCAAGTGACAAAAAGGACACAACACTAAGTTTTATCCACCTCTTTGTGATTGGGAACCAAAGAACCTCCCAACAATGTTTCTCTCTTGAATCCCATCACATTATGTAATATATTATCATTTAATCTTGGAGAAATGATTGTAGCCATTGATTAAGAACTTGATAACCTTGAACTCACCAATGGTGAGATGGGATAATTTATTACAATTCTTTTACTGAAAGGACTCCCAAAATATGTTGCACTTATAGAGCTACTATTCCTAACGATTGTTAAATACAAATAAGTACTACATATTAAAAAGTGGTACCTATGTTTGACAATTTCACACCAATAAATGGAAAAATTCTATAGTTCCATGTGGTCCATATGATCTCCACCAAAAATTCCTCTAGATAGAGATGGAATACCAAGGAATACAACATCTCTTGCATGAATCCTCAATTAGGTATTGTAAATTATGAAAGTATATGGATATGGAAAGGATGATTGTATAGTATGTCTATATAATATTCCTTGGATAAAGAAAAGAATGTTTGCATTGCTACATTCTCTAATACACAAAATAATGATAAGCAATAGGAAAATAATAGTCCCTCTCAATTTGGCAACCAAAATGGTATATTTTTCATAAGGAAGTTGAAATGTCACTCATTCTTGGTATCAATGGATACTCTAGAAGTTTCAATCATATGTACTCTATGATGATATTACACCCAGAAGTCTCATCTATGTATAACACACCTTCAACATCATTGTTGGCCCTCGACCAAGTTTTGGAGAGCCTTGGTTGTGTTTGACCATTTTTGGGACTTTGACAGGATGGTTGAACACAGAGCACCCAGGCAAAGAGGAGATCGTGGGATCTTGCCCCCTTTTGAGGGATTTTTGGGTTTAGGGTTTATGTAATAGGTATGGGATGTCGTCCCTGTTTCCAAATGTTTAATAGGTAGCGTATGCTTGTCATTGATGGAAAGTACAACAATGAAGATGGCATGAGTATAGGAAGAATGTAATAGACGGGCATCAAAAGTATTTTAGGAAGACGTTGCAGAGAAAGCTCGATAAGTTCATAAGAGATGGTGCAGAGGATTGTTGGCAGGTTATCAGGAAAAGTAAGCTTGTCATTGATGGTAGGATCAGAGTGTGCTTCGATGGAAAAACAGGAACAACGCAAGCTCAGGAGGAATTAGCACAGAGTCAAATGCAGTGCGTAGGTGTGCACCAGGGATGAGGTTAACTCATGGCTAAAGCTCATGGGAGATAGTGTACTTAGGATCATAGGTGGATCAAAGGTGGAGGCCTTTGACACTTAGAAATTCTTCCAATTAATAAGGATGTGTAAATATTGGAGGAGAAGTGTCGGTGATCGTTGGATCCCATCCCGAATTCCTGATGACCGTCAGATCTCAATGTAGACAAGAGGAGCACGCAAATATGGAGGATAGATCTCGGGTGTTAGATACGAGCGCAGGATATGACCACCGTTGGATCGAGGAGAACCTGCACATTCTTTAAAGTGCAAGGAGTAGAGGGCTCACAAAATCCCAAAAGAAGGAGGAACGTTCATCTTCAGGCAAGAGACGTGGGGATAGATCGTCAGTTCGCTGACTAGAGAGTCAAAGGAACGATGTTCCCTAACCTCTTGAAATCGTGATATCTGAAATCACGATTTAATCTCAGCTGTCAGATTAAGGTTGAATTTGTAGTGTTGATTCTAGTCCATGACAGAGTTTCGGGGATCGAGAGTTGGATATATCAAGTAATATCATCCACAGGAATCCTGATTTCACGATGTGAAAAATCGCCACTTAATCGCAGTCGTTGAATCAAGATCAGATCTGGACCGTTGATTCAATTCCATGTCATAGTTTCAGGGATCGTGATCCAGGTGGATATCGGGGGCCACCCACCTTTTCCAAATGGCTCAAAATAGTTTTTTTGGCCATTTTGGCAATTTACTATTTTTAGCAGGTTTTAACTTCCGGGGCCATTTTGAGGGTCTAAATGAAGTTTTTTTGAGATCAAGGTTCTCAATGATAGATGAATGCATGATTGAGGCCCCAAAATGAATCTCCTCGATGATACCTTTCCAACGAGCTATCACACGCCTAAAACGGAGATCGTATGCAAAATTTACGACCCCGGGAAGTTGATGCACTAACTTACCCAAACGGGGCCCACATGACTTTTGGCGCTTCATCTCCTAGGGTTAGGTTTTTGGATGTCTAGGAATTTTGGCATTCCCGTCTATTGTAAAAAGGCCTTCCGAGCCTCATTGTAATCATCTTCTTGCGAATGCGAGTAGCCATCACATCTCTTCTCAGAGATAAGCTACCACCATTCTAGCGAGTCTTTCACTCTGTATTTTTACAGTCTCTATACATTTCGTTCATTAATAGAAATCGTGTATTACTGTATCTCTGTGTTTATGTTTGCATCTCTGATATATTTCTGTTATATTACTGGATATACGCGATATCTCTGTGCATTTCTTTATTATATCTCCGCTCTCATTTTGTGCTGAAAATAATCCGGATCAGTGGTATCAGAGCAGGCTGCTCTTGTTCGTTTTTTTCAGTGCATGTCCCCGATGAGGTCCGAGTATAGCAAGTTGGGTCTCGAGCTTGTCTCTCTTGAGGAAAATCGCTCTCACACACCCAAGAAACCCTCAATGGCGGAAGAAAAGAAAAATGATGGAGCAGACGATCCTATCAGTCTGTTGCTTGAGCAAGCTCTCACGCGACAGAGGGACGA
>ML807155.1:88152-120943 GCA_009831015.1 Picea engelmannii
CTCTTGAACATTTGATAAGCTATTTATGATAAGGAAGTTTTGTTGGGTTTTCTTCCCCTAGAGGGTTTCCCAGGATAAATGTTGTGTCTATTGTGGATGTATATTTCTCAGTGATCTTGTTCTTATTATGCTCTTATCTTATGAAATGCAAAGAACTATAATATCAACATAAAACATTAATAGTTGGTAGTTAGGGTTTTGTTGGTGCATTGTTGTAGCGTTGAACCTTGGGTCTTCCCTTGTGCCAACAAATGGTTTTGTTGTCAGAACTGAAACTATGATTGTTGGGATCTGAAGAAAAGAGAAAGCTTTGTGTGTAGATCTTTTGTTGTAGTGCGCAGTATTCTACTTGAGTGTGAAGCTCTATTCTAAGAAGATAATTCCAATTTGAAGAAAAGAGATAACGTCTTAAAGCTTTGTGCTCTGATAAAGGTAAGATAAGTGGAAATTTTTGTTTCAAAAGAATGGACCTAGGTATGTTTGATATATTTTGTCCTAGTTTGAAAACTAGGGCATAGATAGAAGAGGGAAGATGTGATATGAATAGATCTAATAGAAATAGTGAAATATATGTTATTCCTATGCATATAAAGAGTTTTTGGACTAACAAGTGGATGCAAGATCCTAGAAACAATTTTTTGTAGGTCCATCACTTTGATCCCAGTGCGTAGTACATGAAAGGTTGGGGATCATTTAAGAGAAAGAGAGGATTCACTCTTTGTTATAATTGCAGAAGACTAGGACATATTTCTAAGAAATGCCCTGGTAGAGGTCCTACTTGTCTTTGTTGTAAATTTGTTGATCATGAAGTTTTGGATTTCCCAATAATGATTTCTAAATTTGAAAAGATGAATATGAAACAAGAAAACCATGAAGAAGATCAAGAGACTAAGAATGTTCTAGAGCACTAGAAAGAATCAGAGGATATATTATTGCAGATGAAATAAAAACTGAGTGATCACAGAGACGTCAGTTTACTAGAGATCTTAAAAGAAAAGTGGTGCATAGAAACAAGAATAGGAGACCTCGACATAGACTTTGTATTGGATGCAGAAACACAGGTGAACATTATGCTGGAAAGTACTTGGGAAATTTTGGGAAATCATGCTATGATTCCTTCATTGGGAGGAATAGGATTGTTTAAAGGAAAGATGATAATTGTATGTGGAAGACTTACTCATGTGCCTATGAGCTCTCATGGAACATCAACAGAAGAATAATTTGAGGTCATTAAGTTTTTTGAGAACAACGCTCCTTTTGCACTTTTGTTAGGAAGGACTTGAATTGAGAGAGATTAGAGTTGAAGGAAAGAAGAAGAGGAAGCTATAGAACATAAAAGAAAGAATTAAGTGATTTCATGGCTAGGAAAATAACACTATTAATAGAGGAAAAAGAGGACAATTATAAGAAACTAGGGGCTAGATAACTTGCTGTCAAAGTTCAAAGAATGAAAGAAGGCTCAAAGAAACTATCCATGCAAGAGAAAAGAGCACCTACTCCAGAAACAATAAGAGAAGACGTATTACCATCAAACCCTATGAAAGACCCTCAGCAGTGAAAATTTAATATGCTAAGTGATGATAAAAAAAAAGAATCAAAAGAGGAATCCAGAGACATGGATCATAGGAAAGAAAGAAAGAAAACTCATTAAGAAGAAAGAAAAGCTAGAAAAATTGCAGGAGGACTTCATAGAAGGTAAGCTTGCAGAACTTGAACCTCGTCAGAATATTAGAACAACACAGACTGACACTTCGCCACGACGGAGCAATATGACCATTGAAGGCATCACGACTGTTAGAATGACGCTCTAGAATAGTTAGAAACACACTTATTATCAGAAAAGATGAATTGAAACAAGAAAACCATGAAGAAGATCAAGAGACTAAGAATGTGCTAGAGCACCAGAAAGAATCAGAGGATATACTATTGCAGATGAAATAAACACTGAGTGATCACAGAGACGTCAATTTACTAGAGATCTTAAAAGAAAAGTAGTGCATAGAAACATGAATAGGAGACCTCGACATAGACTGTGTATTGGATGCAGAAACACAGGTGAACATTATGTTGGAAAGTACTTGGGAAATTTTGGGAAATCCTGCTATGATTCCTTCATTGGGAGGAATAGGATTGTTTAAAGGAAAGATGATAATTGTATGTGTAAGACTTACTCATGTACCAATGATCTCTCATGGAACATCGATAGAAGAATAATTTGAGGTCACTAAGTTTTTTGAGAACAACGCTCCTTTTTCACTTTTGTTAGGAAGGACTTGAATTGAGAGAGATCAGAGTTGAAGGAAAGAAGAAGAGGAAGCTATAGAACATAAAAGAAAGAATTAAGGGATTTCATGGCTAGGAAAATAACGCGATTAATAGAGGAAAAAGAGGACAAGTCTAAGCAACTAAGGGCTAGAGACCTTGCTGTCAAAGTTCAAAGAATGCAAGAAGGCTTAAAGAACCTATCCATGCAGGAGAAAAGAGCACCTACTCCAGAAACAATAAGAGAAGACATATTACCATCAAACCCTATGAAAGACCCTCAGCAGTGCAAATTTAATATGCTAAGTGATGATAAAAAAAAGAATCAAAAGAGGAATCCAGAGACATGGATCACAGGAAAGAAAGCAAGAAAACTCATTAAGAAGAAAGAAAAGCTAGAAACATTGCAGGAGGACTTCACAGAAGGAAAGCTTGCAGAACTTGAACCTCATTGGAATATTAGAACAACACAGACTAACACTTCACCACGACAAAGCAATATGACCGTTGAATGTGTCGTGACTGTTAGAATGATGCTCTAGAATAGCTAGAAACACTCTTATTATCGGAAAAATTGCCATTTGACCATTGGGACCATGCCACAACGAATGGAATCATATTGATTACAAAATTCTTGCTTGTTGGGGAATTCCATTACTACGTTTCCTATTTAGTCCGTTGCATATCCCACCAAGGACACTTTTGCAAATTGTGATTACCTAAGCCCATAGAGAACTGATTGTTATCACGTTGTACATATTAAGACTTCACCATCTTCTTTACTTACCTTGAGTGTTTTTCTACCTACCTGAGATATCTGAGCTCGAGAGTGTATGTCAGGCGAACGTAGCATAGTAGAGAAGTTTGTGGAGGAGATCCTAATATACCTCTTGGATGAGAAGGTCATGTTTGCAGGAGTATAGGCCTCATAGACATTAGGATTGGAATCATACCTATCAACTACACATCGATATAGGCCATCTTGAACCGCGACAAAGAAATGAAGTAAGCACCGCGAAGACCTGGCGAATGCGAAGCTCATTCCATCGATCTTTCCCGACTACATCCTGCCTCTGGCTGGCACGGTTAGTCGTGACACAGTCTCGAGAGACTTTGACTATAGACTGATCATTGTGAACCTCCCGAAGGTGATATGCCCAGTTGGACCACAGTTGGGAGAGACTATGACACTAAAGATCAATGATTTCAACTTAGGAGACCACAAAAATTATGGAATTCTCACACCACATAATTACTTGACGAATACAATGAGGAAGAAGTTGAATATATCCACCTAGTCATGGACCATGGACATTGCAATATCAACAATCCTTAATATGATGAAGATACCACACTTCGGAAGACATCAAGAGGTTAACGTGTGCGTTAAAATTCTCCTGTCTTGCTACCATGGAGGTTACCGGTGGTTGGATAGGCGCATCATTGTAGATTCGGCGTCGATCCACCAAATCACTGGATTGAACATGCAAGCACCAGATCCTCAGGAGTTTTACCTAGGGAAGGTTGCAGATCGCGCCCTAGCGCAGCAAATAAAAGACACCTATGTCAATGTGTAGAAAGGGAATTAGGGCTACAAGGTAACCTCCATCGAAAATGGCGTAGTGCACCTAGATTTCTAGTTGATCATTGGTAAGCTCACCAGGAAGAATAGACCAACGCAGGTCACGAGTTTCATCATTGACCTCACCAGAAAGTGCATTGAAGGCATGCAAATGAACTAGGTGAGATACCTTGTCAACCAGTTGGAGAAGGATTGCAGAGAAGAACATGACTAGGCCTACAAGTTTAACTTTAGTTGGTTGTGGATTCATATTTCCTTTGCTGCTTGGGAGATGCCAGAGGAAGCTAACTTCCTTGAAGTTGAGACATCCGAACCACTGGCCGCGAGGTTCACTACCACATGGTATTCGAAAGACATGGCAAATAAATGTAAGTCCAATGCGGTTATTCAACCCTATTACTTGCAGCTGAAGAGAGCCATTGAATCCTTCCCTCACATGACGTTGAATATAGTACATCGATTTAGGCCAATCACAAAGTTCCTCGCAGACATGCACTTCATTTATATCACTGCGCATAGGGATGAACACAAGGAAGATCTCCAATCCTATTACAAACTCACTAAAGAAGATATGGAGGAAATAACCAAGGAATGGACTGCAGAATTCCTTGTACCAGTTGAACAGATAGAAATCTCTAACCCCGACCTCATTGGAAGTCCTGTAGTCAGATGGTAAGAGTATGATGGACTCAGCAACAACAAGAAGAAAAAGAAGGAAGAGGTACAGGAACTAAACATCGCATTGGAGGAAACTACGCCTAATTCACCTGGAGGAGGAGGAGATGACGAAGTAGAATAAGAAGAGGACAAAGGGGAAGAAGACAAGAAGAAAAAATGTGAAGTAACAATGCCTAAAGACCCCCTTACAAAGGCCAAAAAATCATAGAAAATAAAGGTTACCCTAGAGAAACCTTCAACGAGAAAGAAGAGTCGTGTGAATAAACCTCAGTTACAGACTGTACCTACAGTGGATGATATTGACCTCATCATCGCAGTTGTATCAGATACCTCAGAGGACATTTGAAATGAAGCCAAATAGGAGACCATTTATGACAGGATTGAGGTGGATCTCAAAGGGGTACAACAGGCTCTCTATTCGAGTCGTGTAGTGTGTACTACATCTTTTTCATCAGGGGGTATAAAAGTAGGATATGAGCCTGCCCAACTCTGCATATTAGCATATGTGAAAGAGTCTCACCTTCATCAAGTATAGGAGGAGAAAGAACAATACATAGAGGCTCTCAAGCAAGCAAAGGAGGAATCCCTAGAACAACTTCAGGTTGTGTATCAAGAGAAAGATGACCTCCGAGCAAAGTTTGAAGAGGAAAAAGAGTAGATCTAGAGAGAGAAATATCAGTTGCTTGCAGAGAATATTGGATTTAGAGAAGTAGTCACTTGAGCACTTCGATCCATGTCGGGATTGACACTGATGGAAGAAGAGATAGCTGAGATCCAAGTGGGGAAGCTCACTGAATCCCTTCAGTAGCTCCAAGAAATAATAGCAGCACTAGAATTGCAAGCAGTGTTGAGCACTCTGCAGGAAGTGTGAGATCAGAGGGAATAAACTGCCCAGAGCGCAATTGAAAGAATCAAGTCATTGGAATTATAATGAAATCAACTCAGTAACTGAAGTGTGAATAACTATGAGCACCTTGCAGAGGACCCAAAACTCAGAACACTAGAAGCACATCTCCAGGAGGTAAAGAAACAAGCATTGAAAGTGCAAGTGCAGTTGAAACTGATTTCAGTGGTTGAAAGGATGAAAAGGTCATAGGAACAATGTGTAGTTCAACAGAAGGTCCATTCCATCTAGAGTAGAGTTATGGAAGTGACCCAGAGACTCCAACCAGTACAGGATGAAGCCTGCACACTTTTTGAGGAGATTGAGTGATAAGGTGCACAACTGGAACAAGTGGTCACCATAGTGGCACAACACTTGGAAGGACTTGTCGCCAAGATATCCATTCAGGAGTTAGCTGATCAAGAGGCTCTTGAGAAGTAGAAAATCGAGCCAAGATTGAGGCCTTTAAAGAATAATTGCCCATATCGGAGTGACTCGGGATGAGTCACAGGTGAGTGTTGGGGACCTGTTGGCCCTTGGCCAAGTTTTGGATAACCTTGGTCATGTTTGACCATTTTGGGACTTCGACGGTATGGTCGAAGAGAGAGCACCTAGGAGAAGAAGAGATCATGGGATCTCACCCCCTTTTGTGGGATTTTTGAGTTTATTATTTATGTAATAGGTATGGGATGTCGGCCCATGGGTCTTTCCCGTGATTAGGCCTCATTTGTAATGTATAAATAAGTAGCTAGGGATTGTAAGAAGTATCAGACCTAGTAGTACTCTTTGCTATGTGTGAATGAGTGGTGAACGATTTGTGCATGTCCTGTAAGACTTGCAGAGATAACTGAAACTGATTGTAAGAGACCATGTAAGGCTTTGTGCAGACATATTGTAAAAATATTTGTTATGTGACCTAGCTCGGGGAAGGAGGATCTAGCGATATGTGCACATATATCCTGTCCTATGTAGAGTTGGTTTCTGGCTCTGTGCTTGTAATAACATTGAGAGAATAATAATAAGAAGAGAATAAGGGTTGGTGGACGTAGCCCCACACTGGGGTGAACCACGTATATCCTCTGTTATGGTGCTTTGTGCTATGTTGTTTATATTGTTATGTATCTATTTTCTTAGTGCACTACTCTTGATGTATGATAGATAGATCTATGAATGTTGAATTCTCATCATGTGACTGGATGCTAGATATTCTTTGATGCTATGTGTTGAATGATGATGTGTGCTTAGATCTTGATTAATATTGCATTGTTATGTAATTAGGGTTTTATCCCGCGGTGTGAATAAGGGTTAAAGACTAATAAAGTTTAATTGTTAAGTGATCTGTTAAGTGTAGTAATCACAGATCTGTGTCCCAGCTAGGTTGTAGACACTTGAGTCATTCAACCACCCCTGCCTCTACCTCGGGTGAGACTTCATCTTCTTCGTAGGTGTTGCTAAAAGGGATGGTAGTTAGGGTTTTGTTGGTGCATTGTTGTAGTTTTGAACCCTGGGTCTATGCCTGTGCCAACAATCATCTATCTAAAATAATTACATATTGTATTTTCATGATAGAATTATTAAATATTTTCTTAGCTCAATCACCTAAACATGTTCTCCTTGAGTTTTAACATGGGTCTAATAGATGAGAACCCAATAATTTTACCAATGATTCTCATACCTATTAAAATGTAGTTAGTTTTTTAAAAATTTTGCATTTTACCTCCAATTCATTTGATTTGAACCTAATATAAAAAGCATTGTTCACTAATAATGTGTACTATTACCTCTTTTAGGTGAAATTATTGTTGGAAAATGTTTAATAGGAAGCGTATTCTTGTCATTGATGGCAAGAATAATAGTGAAGATGGCATGAGTACAGGAAGAATGTAACAGGCGAGCATCAAAAGTATTTTAGGAAGAAGTTGCAGAGCAAGCTCGATAAGTTCAGAAGAGATAGTGCAAAGGATTGTTGGCAGGTTTAATAGGCAAAGTGTTCTTATCATTGATGGTAGGATTAGAGTGTGCATTGATGGCAAAACAGGAACAAAGTAAGCTCAGGAGGAATTAGTGCAGAGTCGAATGCAGTGCGTAGGTGTGCACCAGGGATGAGGTTAACTCACTACTAAAGCTCAAGAGAGATAGTGTACTCAGGATCTCAGGAAGATCAAAGGTTGAGGCCCTTGACACTTAGAAATTCTTCCAAGTAAGGAGGATGAGTAATATCAGGAGGAGAAGCGTCAGTAATCATTGGATCTCTTTCAAAATTCCCAAAAGAAGGAGGACCGTCAGATCTATTTGTAGACAAGAAGAGCGTGCAAAAGAGGAGGATAGATATTAGGCGTCAGATCTGAGCATAAGATCTGACCATTGTTGGATCAGGGAGAACCTGCACATTCATTAAAGTGAAAGAAGAGGTGAAATGCGAAAGGGAACATTATGTTGGTCTGACTCCATTTCAGGGTTTCGTAGATCGAGACCTGAAGGTGTCGAGAACTCACACAACGAAGTGGGGAAATCGCGAGAATATATGGGCCATAGGATCTGGGGTAAGTATGAAGGACCAATAGCCATTATATATGGTGAAGCGGCAAGGTGGATATGACATTCGTGGTCCATTGGATCAAGAGGATGAGTGGCGAAAGATCAGAGCACCACAAAGACTCCATTTCGGAGTTTCGCAGGTGAGGAAATTCAAAGGAAAGAGACGCAAACTCGCGATATGCGAATTCATGAAAAGATCTTGATCGTCAGATCACCAAGGAATGTGGACCATTGATTAAGCATGAAGAAGGCGTGTGAAGTGTCGAAATCATGACAAGATCTGAACCATTGGGTCCATAGGACACGTGGCAAAAGATCGTCATGTCGCTAACTGGAAAGTCAAAGGAACGGGGTTTCATCTTAGCCATTAGATCGAGGTTTGATCTTAACCGTCAGATCAAGGTTTGATCTTGACCGTTGATCCAACTCCATCTTGGAGTCTCAGCTATCGTGACTTGGAGTGATGAGACCCTTCATCACAGGAACTGCGAGATGCGAATTCATGAAGAGATATGGACCGTCAATACACCAAGATTCTGGACCATTGATCCAACTCCATCTTGGAGTTTTGCCTATCGCAACTTGGAGTGACAAGAACCTCCATCCAAGGAAAAAAGAGATGCGAGATCGCAAAAATATCAGGACCGTCGGATCACCAAGAACATGGACTGTTGATCTGAGCTCCATGTCGGAGCTTTGCCTATCATGACATGGAGTGACGAGAACCTCCATATAAGAAACAATGAGATGCGAGATCGAGAAAAGATATGGACCTTTGATTCATCGATATCATGGACCATCGATCAGGTTCGATGAAGATCATGAGTTCCCAGTTCCTTTTAGTGAAGCCTATGGTCACCGCATGTGGTCACATGGAGGAAGGACCTAGTGCAGATGAGCTTGACCTTGGAATTTTGGGGATCGCGTCTGGGAGTGTCGAGACACTAGATCATACGAATGCCAAAATACCAAAAAGGTGAATTGTCGGTGTAAACGGTGGTCACCACATGTGGTCACGTAGAGGAGGGAGGTAGAGAAGCCAAGCTCCTTTTCAGAGCTCGTGACATGGAGACTCAAGATGTCTCATTGTAGAATCTTCGAATTGCGAAAGTTCGAAACAGGTAAATAATGACAATACCCTTCACAATTAATCCAACTATGGAGGTGAAAATGAGCATGATCAGAGGGATAATATTGATCCTCATAGTGTATCTACTAGAAACCATTGATGGTTTCTACCAGAGGATGTGAAGAGACTTATGTGTGATTTCTAGAGGAGCTAAAGAGTTACAAGGAATCTGCTGGTGGAATGAAGACGATTCATGGAGGAAATTGACATATGGATGAGGGTTGGAGCCTGTAACTGAAATAGAAAGGATAATCTTGACTATGCCAGAGAAGACGAAGAGTCTCAACTGCCAGAGAGGCTAAGGAATGTCATCATAACACACAATGATGCTGAACGCATGGGAAAACCGACAGAGAAGCTGAAGAGTTACCATGATGATCAGGCAGAGCACTCGAGAGGTGGAGGATATCGGTGTGGTGTGAGTATGTAGAGGTATTGCATGCATTGCATGCACAAGGTGCACATAAGCTATAAGTACATGGTACAAAGAAGAGATGGGGTTGTTGTTGCTGTTGGAGTTGTTGTGGTTGTTGTTGTTGAAGGTGATTCATGTGTGAAGAAGGAGGAGAGTGCATCAGCTGAATTGAACAGAAGAGGAACTATGCAGTGAATGGAAATATCACATAGAGCATAAAACGTAGAAGAGAAAACAACACAATTCATGTGTGCAGGAAGGCAGTGAGGTAGACAAAGAAACGAAATGTAGCAGAACAGTGATGAGTCTGGTAAGACATTGTTGAACAGTATATCACTGTAATAATTTTCAGTAGAAAAGATTTATATTTCAGGGTGGAAGGGAGGTTCTAGGGAGGATTGTTGTCCTCATAGGTTCAAGTGGGTACTTGAACATAGTGAGTTGTAGCTTCCATCTGGTTGCATCCAGAGAAACCAGGGTGGTAGGGTGGTGCAAGGGAGAACTATTGTTCTCTCTTATATAGGTTGGTTGCCTGTATGATTGGAAGTTGGTGCTTCCATCCAGTTGGTGATGGAAACACTCAGGGAGTTGGTGCTTCCTTCTAGTTGGTACTAGCGAAACCAGGGAGTTGGTTCTTCGTTCTAGTTGGTGCTAGAGAAACCAGGGGGTTGGTGCTTCCTTCTAGTTGGTGCTAGAGAAACCAGGGAGTTGGTGCTTCTTTCTAGTGGGTGCTAGAGAAAACAAAGAGTTGGTGCACTCAACAAGTAGTAGCTTGCGAAACTGAGGTTGTAGCCTCATTATGAGTTGGTGCTCATATGTATGATAATGTAAAGAATGTAACTATTACTTATCATATAAAGAAAAAGAGGTTTTTACCCTATATGGGTTAACTCGGGAAATATCTGTCTCTTTGTTTCTCATATATGTGACTGACGTTGAATGTGCTATTGTTTATTTCTATGCATTATTGCGATAATCATTCAGTGTTTCTGCACAGAGTTTAAAAGAAGCATAATTGTTTAGGCACGGTAACAACTGATTCACCCCCCCCCTCTCAGTTGTCCAACAATTGGTATCAGAGCCAACCCCTTTTATCTAAGGGTAGATCCTATAGCTTAAACATGTCAATCCATGATGGAAATTCAACCTATAAGGCCCCTCTGTTCAATGGAACAAACTTTGCCTTCTGGAAAGTTAGAATGAGAAGCTAACTAATGTCGTTAGGTGCAGATGTTTGGGATGTGGTAGATACTGGTTATGTAAAGCCAGTTTTGCTAGCTAATAAGGATGACAAACTAGAATTTATCTTCAACACTAAGGCTATGAATGCTATCTTGATTGGTCTTGCATAAGCATAATTCATAAAAGTTATGCACCTAGGAACTGCCAAAGAAATGTGGGACAAACTCATTAGCAGTTATGAAGGTAATGAGAAGGTAAAGGACGCCAAGCTTCAAACCTACAGAATAGAGTTTGAACAGCTGAAGATGAAGGAAGATGAAAGTGTTGGTAAATACTTTCTGAGAGTAGAAGAAATGGTGAATGCAATGAAAGAACTTGGTGAAAAAATTGAGGAACCTTCTTTAGTTCAGAAAATCTTGAGATCTCTCCCAGATAGGTTCAACCCGAAGGTCTCTGCTATAGAATAAATTAATGATCTAAAAACCTTGTCTTTTGATCAACTTCTAGGAACGTTGACTGCATATGAAATGAGGATAGTTACAGATAAAACCACCTCTAGAGAAGCATCATTTAAAGTAGATATGAACGAGGATTGTGAACCTGATGAAATTGAAGAAAAATTCGTGAGAAGATTAAATAAAGGATCAGGCAAGTACCAAGGTAAGTTTCCCTTCAAATTTTGCAACTGTGGTAAGATAGGTCATTTTTCAAATAAATGTCCACACAAGAAACATGATCAAAACTCTGAAGATGAAGAGAAGCAGAAATCAAGAAGATTTGATAAGAAGAAAAGTTTATGTGTAAACAATGATGACTCCTCAGAAGACACCGATAGTGATTCTTCATGTGAAGATAAAGTAAGTGACTTCATGCTTATGGCCAAAGAGGATTATGATATTGAAATCATAGGCAGTGATGAGAATGATGACAAAGATGTGGTTGATATGGAAGGAGAACTTATTAGTGCACTGGAAGAGATTGACAAACTAAGAATCAAGAACAAAAAGCTAAAACAATTGTTGATATAGTTTGAGAAAGACAGTAAACAACCTGATGAAGACTTTGCCCTACTAAAAGTGGAATTAGAAGAGGCAAGGAAAATCAAGGATATTCTGAAACATCAGCTATCAAAAAAGAGGGCAAGATCTGAAGCCCTGGAAGAAGAAGTAGTAAAAACTAGGAAAGAGATGGATAAGTTTCAAACCTTGTATCATCAGAATATGTCAAGTATCAAAGCCTCAGAAGGATTAACCGCCATTCTGAATCAGAAAAGAAATCCAAAGCTGAAAATTGGTTTGGGTTTTAAAGAGGGATCAATAGTGGTCAGCCAAGAAACAAAGAACCCATCAAGTTTGTTAAATCTACCACCAATGACAACCACAAACATGTAGAAACAAATGAAGACAATCAGCTGCCCAGGACGAGTAAAGAAAAAGGTGCCAGGACTGAATTTGTAGAACAAAGAAATAATGTACTCCCTACTCGAGGACATCATCAGCATGGAAGAAATCGATTTGCTCAAAGAAGACAATCATTTTCCAGGTACAAAGAATTTTTCTATGGATATTGTTTCTATTGTTCTAACTTTGGTCACAAAGCTGTAAATTGTTCCTTAAGAATTAGACATAAGCAATTAATATTTCAGAGGAATAAATATTTGCCTCAACAAAGAATGACACATCCAAGTAACAAACCATCATAGATTGCAAATTTCCAAACTAAGTCTAGAGACATGCAACTAAGGAGGTCAAGAAATAATAAACAGTCAACGAGTAGACAACGCTGCAACAACAACTTTGACCTATTGAACAATGTGATTGAATGTTATAACTGTCACAACTTTGGCCACAAAGCTGCAAAATTCCATCTGAAGAATTACAAAGAAGACCCAAGGATAAAGTTCTTATATAGAAATTCCAGCACATGGAAAAGAAAAGATAGTGAAAAATGTTGTCAAGCACTTTCAACTCAAAAACAAAAGGCCTCTGGGAATATAGACAGTGGATGTTCCAAGCACATGACTGGAGACAAGGATAAGCTATTGTCCATAAATAAAAGAAAAACTGGAAATGTGATCCTTGAAAATGATGAACCAGGTAAAATCAAGGATAGAGGGATGATGAGTTTGAGTAATGACAAAGGATATGCCTAGTACGTTCTGCTTTTGGATGGTTTGAAACATAATTTTCTCAGTACAAGTCAAAAATGTGACAGAGGTAGTGAAGAGGTGCTCACGTCCAAATAATGTAAGGTAAGTATAAACTTAGGCCAAGTGGTGAATAAAAGTATAAAGAAAATTAATGATGTTGAAATTGAGTCCTCCCCTGCAAGTAAAGAAGAAGATTTAGATACAATAAAAGCATGTTCAGTTAGCATTAACCCCGTGGATGAAGTAGGAGAAGAACCATGTCATAAACAGGAAGAAGAAGTCTTGAAGGTTGAGAAGGCAGACATCCAAATCAAGTTCTTGAGTAGTTCCATGACTCTAGACAAGGTCTTGGATAGCCAGAGATCACCAAATGAAAAATCCGGTATTGGACTCAATAAGGTAGAAATCAATGCTCCTAAGAAACGTGATACAGGTCCTTCATTTGTGAGAAAGAAAAACAGGTATGAGAATGGGTGTAGCAGTTTTCTCTTGTGATTGAATATGGAGATAAAAACCTTGGATTGTATGCATCATGGAAGAAATATGAAATGCATCATTAGAAATTGATAAGAATCAATGGGGAGATCCAAGGGTTGTTTCAATAGTAACAAGCAACAATTACACAAAATGTTAGTGGGATAGCAGCCTCTTCAACAACAACATTTTGTTTTACAAAATGATTTACATGACATCCTGTAGAAGTAACAAGAGGAAAGACCTTGTCAAGGAAAGTTAACCTTTAGGAACAAAAGGGGAAAAGAGTCAGAAGTAGAGAGATAATAGTGACAGGGGGAGTCATCCACTCATGAGAATAAAAGGTTGATGAAGGAGTCCGAGTAAAAGAGGTGAGCATTTTTCTAGTATTCTACAGAGGATACAATGGAAGCTGAATATGAACAAGTCCAAGAATCAAAAAAAGAAGACTTTGGCTTGGATACAAACATATGTAGGCCTCAAATAAGAGAGTCCATCCCGTCAGGGGGAGTTTGTGTTGGCTTAATATCTGATACCTCCTAAAATTACTACCATATCTCAGGGGGAGCATGTTCTCTTTGACATTGATGTCAAAGGGGGAGAAAAGAATCCGTGTGCGTTTGTTTCCATCAATGCCAAAGGGGGAGATTGTTGGCAAATGTTTAACAGGAAGCGTATGCTTGTCATTGATGGAAAAAACATTAGTGAAGATGGCATGAGTACAGGAAGAATGTAACAGGCGGGCATCAAAAGTATTTTAGGAAGAAGCTGCAGAGCAAGCTCGATAAGTTCTGAAGAGATAGTGAAGAGGATTGTTGGCAAGTTTAACAGGCAAAGTGATCTTGTCATTGATGGTAGGATCAGAGTGTGCATCGATGCCAAAATAGGAACAAATTAATCTCAGGAGGAATTAGCACATAGTCAAATGCAGTGCGTAGGTGTGGACTAGGGATGAGGTTAACTCACTACTAAAGCTCAAGAGAGATAGCGTACTCATGATCTCAGGTGGATCAAAGGTCGAGGCCCTTGACACTTAGAAATTATTCCAAGTAAGGAGGATGAGTAAGATCGAGAGGAGAAGCATCAATGATCGTTGGATCTCTTTCAAAATTACCGAAAGAATGAGGACCGTTAGATCTGTTTGTAGACAAGAAGAATGTGTAGAAGAGGAGGACACATCTTAGGCATCAGATCTGAGCATAAGATCCGAACATTGCTGGATCAGGGAGAACCTGCACATTCATTAAAGTGAAAGAAGAGGCGAAATGTGAAAGGCCAAATTATGTTGGTCTGAATCCATTTCGGGGTTTCGTAGATCGGGACTTGAAGGTGTTGAGAACTCACACAATGAAGTGGTGAAATCGTGAGAAGATCTAGGCCGTAGGATCTAGGGTAAGTACAAAGGACCAATAACCGTTAGATATGGTGAAGCTGTAAGGCGGATATTATAGTTGTGGTCCTTTGGATCAAGAGGACACATGGTGAAATATCAGAGCACCACAAAGACTCCATTTTGAAGCTTCATAATTCAAGAAATTCAAAGGAAAGAGGCTCAAACTCACGATATGTGAATTCATGAAAAGATCTTGATCATCAGATCACCAAGGAATGTGGACCATTGATCAAGTATGAAGAAGGCCTGTGAAGTGTCGAAATCACGACAAGATCTAAACCATTGGGTCCATAGGATACGTGGCGAAAGATCGTCATGTTGTTGACTGGAAATTCAAAGGAGTGGGGTTTGATCTTAGCCATCAGATCGAGGTTTGATCTTAGCCATCAGATCAAGGTTTGATCTTGACCATTGATCTGACTTTATATCGGAGTCTTGGCTATTGTGACTTGGAGTAATGAGACCCTTCATCATAGGAACTACAAGATGCGAATTCATGAATAGATCTGGATCGTCAATACACCAAGATTATGGACCGTTGATCCAACTCCATCTTAGAGTTTCGCATATCGTGACTTGGAGGGACGAGAACCTCCATCTAAGGAACAATGGGATGCAATATCGCCAAAATATTAGGATTGTCGGATTACCAAGAACGTGGACCGCTGATCTGAGCTCCATCTCAGAGCTTCGCCTATCGTGACTTGGAGTGACAAGAACCTCCATAGAAGGACCAACGAGATGTGAGATCACGAAAAGATATGGACCGTTGATTCATCGAGATCATGGACCGTTGATCAGGGTCGATGAAGAACATGAGTTTGCAATGCCGTTTAGTGCATCCTATGGTCACCGCGTGTGGTCATGTGGAGGAAGGACCTAGTGCAGATGAGCTCCGCCTCAAAATTTTGGGGATCGCGTCTGGGAGTGTCGAGACACTGGATCATACGAATGTCGAAATACTGAAAAGGTGAATTGTCGGTGTAACCCATGGTCACCGCCTGTGGTCACATAGAGGAGGGAGCTAGAGAAGCCAAGCTCCTTTTTGGAGCTCGTGACATGGAGACTCAAGATGTCTCATCGCGGAATCTCCGAATTGCGAAAGTTCAAAATGGGTAAATAACGACAATACCCTTCACAGTTAATCCAACGCTGAAGGTGAACATGGGCATGATCGGAGGGCTAATATTGATCCTCATAGTGTAACTACTAGAAACCATTGATGGTTTCTACCAGAGGATGTGAAGAGACTTCTTTGTGATTTCCAGAGGAGATGAAGAGTTACCAGGAATCTGCTAGTGGAATGAAGACGATTCATGGAGGAAATTGACAGTTGGATGAGGGTTGGATCCTGTAACTAAAATAGAAAGGATAATCTTGACTATGCCAGAGAATACGAAGAGTATCAACTGCCAGAGAGGTTGAGGAATCTCAGCATAACACCTAGTGATGTTGAACGCATGGGAAAACCGCAAGAGAAGCTGAAGAGTTACCATGATGATCAGGCAGAGCACTCGAGAGGTGGAGGATATTGGTGCGGTATGAGTATGCAGAGGTATTGCACGCATTGCATGCACAAGGTGCATAGAAGCTATAAGTGCACGGTACAAAGAAGAGATGGGGTTGTTGTTGTTGTTGGAGTTGTTGTGGTTGTTGTTGTTGAAGGTGATTCATGTGTGAAGAAGGAGGAGAGTGCAGTAGATGAATTGAACAAAAGAGAACTGTTCAGTGAATGGACATGGTGTACATGGCATAAAAAGTAGAAGAACAAACAGCACAAGTCATGTGTGCAGGAAGGCAGTGAGGCAGACAGAGCAACAAAATGCAGCAGAACAGTGATGAGTCTGGTAATCCATTGTCACTGTAATAAGTTTCAGTAGGAAAGATTTATTTTTCAGGGTGGAAGGGAGGTGCTAGGGAGGACTGTTTTCCTCATAGGTTCAAGTGGGTTCTTGAACACAGGGAGTTGTAGCTTCCATCTGGTTGCATCCAGAGAAACCAGGGTGGCAGGGTGATGCAAGAGAGAACTATTGTTCTCTGTTATACAGGTTGGTTGCCTATATGATTGGAAGTTGGTGCTTCCATCCAGTTGGTGCTAGAAACACTCAGGGAGTTGGTGCTTCCTTCTAGTTGGTGCTAGAAAAACCAAGGAGTTGGTGCTTCCTTCTAGTTGGTGCTAGAGAAACCAGGGAGTTTGTGCTTCCTTATAGTGGGTGCTAGAGAAAATAGAGAGTTGGTGCTCTCAACAAGTAGCAACTTGAAAAACTGAGGTTGTAGCCTCATTATGATTTCATGCTTATATGTATGATAATGTAAATAATGTAACTATTACTTATCATATAAAGAAAAAGAGGTTTTTACCCTATATGGGTTTCCTCGGGAAATATTTGTCTCTGTGTTTCTCATATATGTTGTTTGCACCCTTTTCGTCACCTTGGTGAGCAAATAAGAGGTGATTACATGCCCAGTTGGGTCTTGCTGAGCATGACAGCTGTAGAAGAAAGAGTTAGAGAAAGAAAAGAACAAAACTATAAGCAAGAATTAAACTAATACAAACTAAAATCATAAGCATATGGGTATAGAGATAACAAACACAAAAATACCAATATCACCAATGTGTTTAGGCTGGTCTATTGATGAAATCAAAGAACAATGAAGAAAGGGGACTATGAGTCCCTTCTTCCTCCAAAGGAAGGCTCTTGGACCCTCACAAACTTGCTCTCCTTACAACAAGAAAAATAAAAATGGTGATGAAAGAACTCCTTTGCAAATACACTCAATGGAGAGGTGGATTGCTCAATGAAATTGTGCCAAAGTGATCTTGTCAAGGATGGAGTCCTTAAAACAATCTAGGCAGCATAACATTACATGAAATTCCTTGAGAAAATGAGGTGCATTCATGGCTTTTTATAGCATTGCATTGGGTTATTGTGTAACTCCTTTGTAGTGTGAAAAGAGACCATTTAGGGCATTATTAGATCTTTGACCAGCCCACCATTCAGATTTAGCTCAGATTTGAGGGTCAAATCAGCTTGGGAGCTGATCCATAAGTGGTTGGGAGGCTGACCAATTCAATAAATGCGTCGTTTAGCAGGTGCGCGGGTTTTTGCGCCAACAACCGTGCATCGTGCGCGTATGCGTGCATGGTACGTTCCTGTTCCGCGCATGTGCGCGCGCACCTAACCTCTGTAAAGCACTCTTCAATTTTTTCACTACTTTGTATAGTTTTTGACCTTTTTGGAATGTTGTGAGATTAATTCAAGGTCATTAATGACTTCATTACTGTTTGACGATGCTGAGTTCTTGTCGCCATATGCGGAAAAAATTCCAGTGATAACAGATGCCCCCTGATGGATGAGGTTAGGAGCATACGTATAGCCAAAATCCATCAATGTTTCTTCTACTGAGAATTTTTTTGTAAGATAGAGCAAGAGTGGGATCGTGCAGAGCAATTTGTTGGAGAAAAAAGGAACCGGTAGGACCCGACCTTCTGTGAGTTGTGCAAAATAGAAAACTGTATACAAACGAGTCGGGCATGCCCCATGCTCATGTTATGTAACTCTGAAAAAAGATGACTGAAGTGTTGGTGTAGACAACTGCAGCACCCTTGGGGGTAGTGATGATAAAGGCAGAAGACAATTCTGCAAAGGAACATACTCTGAAAAATAGGCAATGATCGCGGGAAATAAGTACCGGCGATGATGCGGGCATTGATGGCCCTACCACGTTCAGAGGTCTTCGGCAAATGATGAAAATAACTGCAATAGTCGCGAAGTAAGACCCACCACAACATGAGAAAGTGTTGGCGTCGAATGTTATGGGGGCCAACGACAGCAGGGAGCAATGGTGTTTCACCCTGTGCCGTCTGAGATCTCTCATTGAATGGAGAAAGAGAATCAAGATACTGTCACCCTTCCGGAAAATTATGTTGATGTCGACAAAAGGGGAACATGACTCCTAGAAGAAAGGAGCTTCATGGAATCTACTGAGGTGAAGAAGTGGCAGAGGTACATGGATGAAGTCAAGAAGTGGGAAGACTCAAGACTTCCCTTGGTTGGAGGATAGATGAGATAAAAAGTGGCTGCAACCGTGTAACAAGGTCGAGTGTTAGGGGGACTACAAGACCGGTGATAAGTTGTGCCAGAGGCAAGACAAGGTGAACAAATTCAGAGGGTATAGGTAAGTGACCTATGGAGTACTCTGAAGATATGGATGATGCCGACAAGGGTAGATGATAAATAATGCTCCAACCAAGGGTGACATGGGTTGCACGTGGCCAAAAGGAAGCAAGTCGCCAACGGTGACGACAAAAGAAAAGGTAATGACTGGAAATAAAGGCGTTTGTACAATAAATAACAAATAATTTGGGGAGAAATGTACAAATACAGAAACAGATGCCCCAGTGTGAAATGAGTGCCCCAGGGAGGGCAAAATTTTCTTGGAAAATTGATGAAGGGTGGGGTCCCCATTGGCGAGTTTCTGTATGAGGTAGGTGAAATGAGGAGAGGTTCGCAGATGGCCAAAACGATTGTGGATGAAATGGAGGGTTCATGATACTGCGGAGGTGCAGGTAAAAAAATAGAACCGTAAAGAGATAATATGGGAGTCTGTGTGGGAAAGCTAGCAAAATGAGGAGAAGGAGTATGTGGCTGATTTACGACATGATGAAAGACTATCGGGACTCCCATCCCTAAAGGGTAATGAAGAACATCATGAGTGTCAAAAGTTCCAAAAGGTTCTATGGATGGGACAACTCATGTGGGTAAGAATGCTACCGGGTAACAGTACCGAAGACGCAAATGGAGGTGTGGGTACTGCAGAGCTGGGAATGGTGATCCTAAAGGCCAATATCAGAGGGTGTGACTGGAAATGTAAATGCAATACAGTGGGAGAGACTACATGCCAGTGCTGAGTATATACCTGAAGGGATGATGGCGATGAATGGTGAGCAAGTACCTGCACATATAACAACCAAATACCCAAAGTGAACAACATCTGAAGAGAGTCAAAGATATGAGCATGTATTAGATAAATGTGACAATGCACGTGCGTACCTGACCATGATATGAAGAAAAAAAAAAGGCGCCTCGGGGGCTCAGGATGAAAAGTGACCCAGGGACGGCTGTGATGTAGGTGGCGAGATGTTGATCCCGTGGCTGAAGATGGTTTGAAAAATGGACACCTTGGGCTCCCAGAATGGTGAGTGGAAGTTTGGCAAACGGCCTATATATAGTTGTAGGGCCCACATTGCCACCTCATTTGTACATATGGCAATAGTGACTAGACGAGTAGTTTTCAGGGGAGATTTGGGGATTCAGGGAGGACGAGGCATCCGATCGACGTTCTGGGAGTATCAAGTTAGTGGTTTGATCATCCTGCATAGAAATAGGCTTTCAATTTTTGGGCAGGGTTTGTATGGAGGGCCGTACAGGGGTATTTAGGGGTTTTTTTACGGGGGGTGGGCCCACATGCGCGGGCGATTCGGTGAAAGGAGCGCATACGTGCGTGCCTGTACACCGCACATACACACATGGGTGCACGATAGGAGGAATTTAAGGTGCGCCTGTGTGTTGAACAGGCGCGCATCAGTGCGTGCCTGTAGGTTTGACAGGCGCGCACCGGTGTGCGTCTGTATGGTAAACATGCACGCTTAAGAGCGTGCCTGCAAACAGGTGTGCATTGAGGCGCACTTGTTCAGTGTATAGGTGCACATAGATGCACGCCTGTGTACTAAATAGGCGCGCATGTGTGCGCGCCTGTGGGAACAAAAACCACGCCTAGGAGGCAAGGTTGAAGGGTAAAAAACGAGTCTCTTTGATGTTGTTGATGGTTGTATGAGCTGATAGAGGACTCTGTGTTGTTTGTAGGTGGCTAGCAGTGACGATGCCGGTGCGGTGGCGAGAGCAAGACTGGGCCCAGTTGCGAGATGTTGTGGCCATTGAGGGTCCTGGCATGCATGCGACTTTGGCAACCTGTGGGTTGCTAAAGTTCTTTGAGTGCCCATTGATACGGGAACAGGAGTATTTACTACAGTTCCTGCTCCAGATGTGGAGTCTTGAGCTGCACTGCTTCCTTGTGCGAGGAGAGAAGATCCCCTTCACTACGGTGGAGGATGTATATTTTCTGAATGGGCTCCCCTTTCAGGGAATGCCCCTACCGGCAGAGCCTGTGTTGTCGAGGGATATATCCCTTGCTATGATTGGCGAGAGATACTGCTCAGGTCGGGACTTTATGTCTGGGACTGTGGTGAGCATCTGTGCCATAGACTCCCTAGCACATCGCTGTATAGCGGCGATGATTGTGCGTATATATGGGTCACTTGCGACCCAGTAGATTAGTGGTGGCCATCTGTTGGTGCTGGAGAGGGTGGTGTCCAGCGAGAAGTTCGCATGGGGGATGACGCTGCATGCACGGATGATAGCGCAGTTGGACCATTGTCGGTCCAGAGGTGCAGGAGAGTTTGCATTTGGGTCTATCCTGGTGGCATGGTTCTTAGAGAGGGTGTCGATGTTGCGCCCGAGGGTGTTACTGGAGACGTCGGGGCCATGTGATCCGCGTTTGAGGCGGTGGTCTACAGTTTTGCTTCGTCACGGGGGTGGCGAAGGTGGCCACTTATTTTCAGCCGAGGCAGCACAGATATGGAGGCAGATGTCGCAGGTGGTACTTCGGTACCCCTATGCTGGGGTGGACTTCTGTGGGGACCCGGACATGGTGCTACCTCCAGGGGAGGCTTTTGACCATCGAGGTATGTTTAGTATTTCGGTATGTTTTTGATTTATGGTTCCTTTTGAGATATCAGTCCATATGTATATGATATAGATGATGATATGATCTGTTGGTTGTTGTTTTGTGCATGTGCAGATGTGGCACCTCGCGGGCGTGAGGTGGAGATGCAGAGAGCGTCAGATCATCGAGAGTCGGAGAGACGACCACAGGGAGAGAGACATTGGCAGGAGGATGTCGCGGGGTGATCTATTGAGCCCGAGAGGGCAGCGAGGAGGCACCGGGTCGATGAGCCTAGTACGGGGCCATCACACGCTCCTCCTGCGGCGACCGGAGTGGATTATGATGACATACGTCGTCGACTAGAGATGGTGTTGCAGGATGTGCCTGAGGGAATGTGGACTCGTATCCAGGATGAGAGCTTCCTGGAGCAGTGTGTGGGGGTACCTCCACCATGGCGGGCCATAGTGCGGTGAGCAGTAGTGCTTGCGGTGATGATGAGTGGACGCCTGCCGCCAGGGTAGGAGGGTCATGTGGGTGGTCCACCACCTCCTGGGTAAGGTGGTGGTGGGCCACCACCTCCTCTTGAGGGAGGAGCAGGTGGTGGTGCGATAGAGGCACCATGATGTATATGTTTTTGTTGTATATAGGATGGTGAGCCAATTTTTTGTACCGAGGTGTTGTGCTGGCCTGCGGATACATGTATTTTTGTATGTAAACATTCGGATGGCCTGGTGGGCCTTTTATATATATATGAGTATACATATTTTGAGATCCTGATGTTGTGTACATGTGTTTTTTGTTGATGATTTTGATGATGTCTATTCTATCTATATGTTGTGACAATATTTGTGAGCTTTTTATGTATGTGTATCTTGATGTGATATATGCCAATATAACACCATGTTAGCTATTTCATCTGTTGTTTGATTCAATTGTATTGAAATATGTGTAAATGTAATGGAATCAAAATGTCGATATAAAATCCTAACCTGCAGGTATTTGCGAAAGAGGCATGGGTCGCATACACGGTAAACATTGTTGAGCTGGAGAACGACTAGTTGAGAGTCGAGGAAGACGCTAAGGTGACGAATATGATGACGTTGGGCGTCGGCTAGGAGGCCAATGACTGCAGTGTATTCAGCTTGGTTGTTGGTTGCTGGCCCCAAACATATGCCACTTGAATGTAGCATTTCATGTGAGGGGCTGTATAGAGCCCAAGCAGCCGAAGCGAGATTTTGTGTCCAACGGTTGGCGCCGTCAGCATAACCAATGTGGTAGGATGGTGGAGGAAGCATATGTCAATAGAAAAAAGGATAGTTTAGATGAGAGGGGAGGAGAAAAAGATTAAAAACGCTAGAAAAAGAAATAACCTAAAGTAGAACGACTACGTTTAAGCATAAAATTTCTTGAGATACAACCCATTGACAGGTTCCTTGAGGGAGAGGCCTTCGGGGGAGGCCAAAATGTATGCACCTTTGGTGAGGCAATGTTGGATGATGTAAGGGCCATACCAAAGTGATTCAAATTTGTTGTGGCCAAAGGTATCATGAGCGATATCATAAGCCAAGACGAGGTTGCCTTCACGGAAGGTTGACGTGGCGATCAAAGGTAGCCTTTGATCATTTTTTAGCTGCCTCGTTGTTCTGTAAGGAAGATCGACGATCTTCATCCAGAGACTCCAAGTTTAGAAAGCGCTGATCCATTGGAGCAGTGTCAGGTAATAGCTCAATTGCGGTGCGTAAGGTGGGAATTTCGCACTCAATGGGAAGAGTTGCCTCAACCCCGTGGACTAAATGGAATGGTGTGAAACCAGTAGCAGTCTTTACTACCGTTCGATAATCCCATAGCATGCAAAATAACATATGACGGCAATTGGTTTTATGTTTATTAACCGTGCGTTGTAACATGGTCTTGAGGACTTTGTTCACTGCCTCGACCTGTCCGTTTGACTGAGGGTAATATGGTGAGGCAAACTCGTGAGAGAAGCCTAACCGAGAGGAGAGTTCGACAAAGATCTCATTCTCAAAGTGTTTCCCGTGGTCGGAAACCAGTTGGAGGGGTACTCCAAAGTGGGATATGAGGTGGTTAAAGAAAAAACGCGCTGCAGTATCAGTGGTGTTGTTTAAAGTGGGCATAGCTTCGGCCCATTTGGTGAAGTAATCAACGGCGACAACAATGTATTTGTGACCATTGCTGGAGGGGGGATTACAAGTCATAAATTTGATGGCCCATTTACAAAAGGGTCCGACAGTAATGACACGGTGAAGAAGAGCGGGGGGAGCTCGGGCTTTGTTGGCATAGAGATGACATTTCTCACATCGTTTCACGGCATGAATGCAATCATGAAATAGGGTAGGCCAAAAGTAACCGGCTCAGATAATCTTTTGAGCCGTGGATATACCCAAAAGATGGCCTCTGCATGCGCCGCGGTGGAAGTCGTTTAAGACTCTATCGGCCTCGTCAATAGTCAGGCATCGACGAAGAATGGTGTCTACACCCCACCGGTATAGAATGTCTCTGATGAGGAGATCGCGGGGGGCCTGATGGAAGATACATCGATGATCATATCGTGAAAGCTGGTTACTGAAATTTTGAGTTCGTAGGTAGACGATAAGATCGCCATACCAAGGATCATCCGAAGTGATGTAAAAGAGATGTTCATCAGGAAAATTGGTGTTGACGGGGGGACTGTGGTTGTCAGAGGGGAGGGTCGTAACAAGTTCGGCGAGAACGAGGGCCTTCTTACTCTTAGGTGTTGATAACATGAGGTCGTATTCCTAAAGGATAATGATCCAACAAGCGAATTTGTCGTTAACTTGTCGACGACTGAGCAAGTACTGCATAGGGTTGGAATCTGCAATGACCTTTGTGGTGCGAAGCAGAATGTAATGATGCAGTTTCTGGACTACGAGGACAATTGCAAGAGCAAGTTTCTCTTCATGTTTATACTTCAGGGGTGGTCCTGAGAGGTTCTTACTAACGTAGTAAATGACGTGTTCACGATTGTCATCTCTGAGCTAGACGAGGATGCCGACTACTGATACAATTGATGCTGATACGTAGAGGATGTAGTCGCGATTATAGTTAGGTGCACTAATTAAAGGTGCATTCGAAAGCGCTACTTTAAGATCATCAAATGAATGTTGGGCATGGTCGTCCCAGTGAAAAGGGATGTCATGACGTAGTAAGTGGAGGAAACCGTGTGCGCGTATGGCGTAATCAGGAACAAAGTGTTTGAGAAAGTTAGCTTTGCCCTGTAGACTCTGAAGTTGTCGTAAATTCCGAGGAGGTGGAATTTCGGTGATAGCTTTGACTTTGAGGGGGTCTACGGTAATACCTCTTTGGGAAACAATAAAACCGAGGAGGCGCCCTGCGGTGACACAAAACACACACTTGAGAGGATTCAAGCGGATGTTGTACTGACGACACCGTTGAAAGATGATTCGTAAATCATCGAGATGCTGGGTGCGTTTCTTGGATCGAGATGTGAGGTCGTCCAAGTAGGCAAGGATGATTTTAGCTAGATCGTGGAAGATGTATGTCATCGCTCGTTGGAAGGTTGCGTCGGCATTCTTTATGCCAAAAGGCATGACACGATATGCAAAGGTACCCCATGGGGTAATGAATGCGGTTTTATACTGATCAGCTGGGTGAATTTGAATTTGGCTATAGCCAGAGAATTCATCCATAAAGGAGAGAGCCTCGTGGCCGGCGCAGTCGTCAATAATTTGATCGATGAAAGGTGTTGGAAAGTTGTCTTTGGGACATGCATTATTGATATCGCGAAAGTCTGTGTAAACACAGATAGTGCCCTGTTTTTTGTCGACGGTTACAGGGTTAGAAACCCATGAAGTGTAAGCGATGGGGTAAATAAACCCAGCCGTACGTAATTTGTCAATTTCGGCTTTGATAGCCGCGGCTTTAGATGGGTGTAGCGGTCGCTATTTCTGGTGAACTGGTGTGATGTCAGGCCAGGTGTCGATGCGATGCTCGACAATAGAGGGATCGAGGCCAAGCATTTATGTGTATGACCAGGCAAAAATATCCCTATATTCCTGGAAGAGGGTTTTATATGCGGCGATTTCCTGAGGAGTGCAAGCAGCTCCAATGATGATTTCTTCGACGATGCCATTTTTAATGGAAATGTCGATTTTGATGGTGGGGGAAATGTTGACCATATTACCTTCTTCAAAAGAGTCGGGGGTAGGAATGGGATTGTTGAACCAATCTATAGGCCCTGACGGGATAAAATCTTTGGTTTTGACCGCGTAAATGGGGTTTTGGTTAGGAGGCGTTAGGGCTTCCTGTGGAAAGAAGAATGTACAGTGATGTAGTGCATCCCAGGGAGAGTTCGGGCGATGTAGCTCTTCCAGTATTTCCTCGTCGCATTGGAAACAGAGGGAATATAAGGGATCGTGAGGAGTGATCTCGGTGATAGTGTGGTTTCCCCCTGATGGAGAAGCAGAGGGAGCAATGACAGGAGATGGTGAGGGTTCAATCGACATAAACCATATATTGAAGTATTGAGGGGTACCCGTGGTGGTTGGGTGGAGAGTGTCCGTAGAGGAATGAGCCGGGGAGTTGGGGGGGTTGCGGGGTAAATCCTCAGAGATGTCTTTTAAGAACCATGGAGGCATTGGAAGTGCCTCAGGTTCGGGAGAAATGACATGAATATCCTCTAGTGACGAGGTAATGTCAATTATTGCCTCTGCGGGTTGGTGAAGCAGGGCCAATTGACATTGCCTGTAGTCAAGGATCAAAGGACACTGGTATGTAAAATGAGCTAATGAATCGTAGAGAGAGAAAGGGCATCTCATATGTTCATTGAATGAAGTGGTGACATAGCGAATGTCAGTGATATTTGAAGAGGACGTAGTAGGGCGTGGGTTGTTCTGGAAGTTCTGGTGCACAGCGGCCAACGTCTGTCGGAAGTGTGGCAGTGCTGGGCAATGATGGGTATAATGGTCATACTCAAAACAGATAGCACAAGCGTATTTGATCCTCAACCCTTTATTACTGGAAGGGTTGGGGGTAGTGGGGGGATTAGCAGTAGTGGCGGGTGTTGTGGGAGTTTGATTGAGGGGGATCAAATTCCGTAATTCAGGTAGGGATGGACAATTGTTGGTTTGGTGGCCCTCTTTCTCACATAGTGTGCAAGGTGGTGGTATGCGTGGAGGAAGTGGAGCGATGGGCTCTTTCTTCTTTCTCCTGCCCCCAGCTGTAGCAGGGGGGTTAGTGAGTATGGGGGTGGTGGGGGTAAGGACAAGAATCGTCATGGGGATTCCTTCCTGTGGGGGAAGGGATGGTCGAGGGACCATCTCCGGTGGGTGTAAATACCAAAATGGGATTGCTAACACCATATTAGGTAGTGTGAGCGTTGCGGCTACCTGAAAAGATTCAATACATGGGGGAGGGTAAAAGAAGGGAATTTGGGTGAGGGGTTGGGTGAGTGTCTCCCAGATGGGATTATTCCCTTGAGGGGATGTGGATTCGTGGACTGTTGAGGTCGACGAGTGCGCAGGAGGCTCCGGAGGGGGTGGTTCTACGACTATTGAGACGTCAGGAATGACTGAAGCCTCTTGAGGAGGAAGAGAATCCTCCATGTGAGTTCAGTTAGATGAGATGACACATACTTGATTAGAAGAATGAAGGAGTGGTGGTGCTCCAAGGTACGTCCCTAACAAGGATGGATCTTTGAAAATCCTAGGACCCATCTCTACGAGTGTATATGCGTCTTGGTTGGTGTGGATGAGAGGAAGAATGTTATCGAGGTTGGAAGATGGGTTAGGCTCATAATGTGAGACTTGGTCAATGGTCACAATCTTCCCATTGTGGGGGAACATCATTGTCTGAAAGACAGAAGATGCCACTGCCTTCATAGCATACATGTAGCGACGACCGAACAGGATATTATAATCGAATGGGGCGTCGATAACTTCGATATCAATGAGAATAGTCTTTCCCCCGAGTTCAATGGGGACATTTTGGAAGAGCCCTTCGGGAGAGGATGTTCGTCCGTCATAAGCTCGTAATGTGATGGCAGAGGGTATGCGTTCCAGGGAACCAATTTTCTTCCATATTGTTTTGGACATGATGCACATAGAGGCACCTTCATCGATGATACACCGATGAACTGTGATGTTCCGTATTTTCACTAGTATTTGAAAAGCGATCAAGGCGGGAAGATGAGGTTCTCCACTATCAAGATCAAAGGTGATGAGTCGAGTATCTGTAGGTTCGACTACCCCCAAGGTGGAAAGTAGAGATTTCTGCTGCGTAGGACAAGTCTGGAGGACTTCCAAGACTGACATGGCAGCCGGGGATTGTGCTAAGTCGTCTACCAAGCTATAGTTATGAGCTGCCCTAGCCTGTGGGTTGTGGACATTCCTACGCAAGGGGATGCGAGGGATGTGTAGTGGTGGTTCGGTGGAAGGGCGAGGGATAACCAACGGGGGTCCCATCAGTGTAGAGCTTGTCTCTGGAGAGATGGGGGTAGACTCAGCTGGAGTATGATACTGACGATTACGCGTTTGCAGAAGAATTTCTTCCTCACTGGTGAGGAGAATTGTACGCTCTGCTGGATTGTTGGGGTTGTGGTATTGGCCCACCTGAGGTGGGGGATGTTGTGTGTCATGTTGGGTGTTTATCACACCTTGATGTGTAATAGGATTTTGCAGCACGACGGGAGGGGGTTGTTGCACGTATTGTTGTGGTGCCTGTTGAGGGGCAGTTTGTGCAGGGGAATGGGTAAGACTACCCGAGTCTTTCAATCGTTTGAAATCAGCGATCTGGGGGCAATGGTGAGTGTAATGAACGAACTCACCACAAAGAGCACAAGGGAAGATGGTTTTAACATTATTTCTCCCTTGGCGTTTTTTATTATTGCCCCCTTGGGGGTTTTGGTTCCCTTGGTTCTGGTTGCCCCCAGTGGGTTGGTGCTGTGGGGGTTGATTCCCGCCTTGACCAGGGTTGTTGTTATTCCTGTTTTGTCCTTTATTCTTGGCATTGTTCGATGGATGAGTTGGGTTGGCTGTATTCAACTATTCAAAATTTTGGTATTGTTGAGCAGCAGAGGGTTGAACAAAATTTACCCCCGCATGAGGATGTGGGGGAGCCATGGGTGGTGGAGGACCAAGAAATGGGAAGTATGGATTTTGTGGTGGTACCGATCCATAAGGTACATAGGAAGGCGTAGTGCTTTCGCTAGTACTATAGGCTGATGTTGAGGGAGTACCACTGTTTGTGGGAATAGGTGGATGTATGGGAGGTGCCGGTGGTGGTCCACTGATGGGTGGAGGTATAGCAACAGGGTATGGCTGTTGATAAGGGGGTGGGGGGTAATAAGAAGTTCCCCCATAGGCCGGTGGGTATTGAGGTGTTCCATACATCGGTGGTGGTTGGGGTTGTGGACCATGGTGTGTGTTGGCACCGATTAGTCCGTCTGCTGAGTGAGACATCCCAGGTTTGTCTTGGCCAAATGGCACAGGTTTTGGAAGATCAGGAAGTACTGTGTATAAGTACCCTGACTGTGCATAGATGAGGTCATACTGTTGGGCCTTACTAATGGATTCCTCTTCAGATTGAGGGAATGTGGAAGATACATCCTTACCAAGGAGAGAGACAAGTGATCTAAGAAACCAGTCAAGACATTGTTGTTTGGTGGTTTCTGCTTTGCATAAACTACATCGCCTACGCCACTCATGAATGTGGTCAACGATGTGTGTGGTTGAGGTTTGTTTGAAGTTAGATAGTATTTCTAGACCATTGTCGTGGCAGATGGGTAATTGGAAGAAGGTCAAGAATGCTTTGGCCAATGACTCAAAGGTCGAATGGGACCCTGATTTTTCTTCGACATACCACTTGGATGATGGGCCAGTGAGTGTGCATTGAAATAATCGCAGTCTAATGTAATCATCCATAATGCTATTGGAAGAGCACCATATATTAAAGGTCATGACATGGTTGGCGGGGTCATCCCCTGCCTTCCCTTCAAATTTTGGTATGTCTGAAGGAAGTTTTGTTGGCATTGCAGGCAATGTGGTGTCATGCAATATCGTATCATTGGTGAGTTTGGTGAGATCCGGTATGTTGAGAGAGGCCAAATATGACATCTGTAGTGGGGGGGGAGGGTTAGCTCCGACCATGGTGTGTTTTGAACCTGACCCTTGATGGGGACTAGGTGGGTTGGTGCTCCCTCCTTGAGAGGAAGTGGGTCCCCCGCTTCCATGCAAAGGAGAGCGAGTGAACGGATGACCTTGGGAAGTTGACCCAAGTAATGTAGAACCAAGCAAAGTTGATCCAAAGATAGTAGCACTCACAGGAGTGTGTGAAGGAGGTGCCGATAAGAGGGCATGACCAGATACTCCCCCTAAGATAGGAGGGAGGTTAAGAAAGCGTCGTGAACGACGGGGGTTCTGTGGTTCCCCTATGATGTCAGACTAGTTGTGTGAAGGTGTTATTTGGATGATAACGATTGTTACTTCAATTCCTAGTCCCAATGTAAGTTTAGATGTGATTAAAATTGATATCCAACTTAGATTACTAGTCAAAAAAAGCCATCCATGTGGCAAAAAGCAAAGAAAGGAAATTGATTTTTATCCTCCTAAGTGCCTATGTGTGTTAGACTAACCCCTTTATATGATGAGGGTAATAAGTGTGGTGCAGTGTTTAGAGCATGCTTAACATCATTTTTAAGAAGGCCAAAGGCCTTCCCCACATCCCAACAACTTACAATGTGAAATTTTACTCAAATGCGCGGCCCCTAGTGCAGACAGAGGCGCACAGAGCACAGGTGCGCGAACAGGGTTGAGACAGAAAGCGCATGTGCGCAGAGAAAAGTTGTTTCTTAAGCGCATGCGCGCACGATGCGCGTCTGTGGGGGGGAATACCCGTGCACCTGTGACAAACCGCCGAGAAATAAAATCCGGCCGGATTTCTCTCAATTCTCCTGTGAATTGATTGGTTAGTAGGTTGGCAGAGGCCGGTTTGTGCACCTGTAAGTTAAGTAAACTAAAAGAAGAGAAAAATAAACCCAAATTAGGGAGGATTTTGATACCTTTCCCCAGTATGGTCGCCAATCTGTTTTCACCCTTTTCATCACCTTGGTAAGAAAATAAGAGGTGCTTACATGCCCAGTTTGGTCTTGCTGAGCATGACATCTATAGAAGAAAGAGTTAGAGAAAGAAAAAAACAAAACTATAAGCAAGAATTAAACTAATACAAACTAAAATCATAAGCATATGGGTATAGAAATAACAAACACAAAAAGACCAATATCACCAATGTTTTTAGGCTGGTCTATTGATGAAATCAAAGCACAATGCAGAAAGGGGACTATGAGTCCCTTCTTCCTCCAAAGGAAGGCTCTTGGACCCTCACAAACTTGTTCTCCTTACAACAAGAAAAATAAAAATGGTGATGAAAGAACTCCTTTGTAAATCCACTCAATGGAGAGGTGGATTGCTCAATGAAATGGTGCCAAAGTGATCTTGTCAAGGACAGAGTCCTTAAAACAATCTAGGAATCATAACATTACATGAAATTCCTTGAGAAAATGAGGTGCATTCATGGATTTTTATAGGATTGCATTGGGTTATTGTGTAACTCCTTTGTAGTGTGAAAAGAGGCCATTTAGGGCATTATTAGGTCTTTGACCACCCACCATTCGGATTTAGCTCAGATTTGAGGGTAAAATCGTCTTGGGAGCTAATCCGTAAGTGGTTGGGAGGCCGACCAATTCAATAAATGCGTCGTTTAGCAGGTGCGTGGGTTTTTGCGCCAATAGCCGCGCATCGTGCACGTATGCACGCATCGTACGTTCATGTTCCACGGATGTGAACGCGCACTTAACCTCTGTAAAGCGCTCTTCAATTTTTTCACTACTTTGTATAGTTTTTGACCTTTTTGGAATGTTGTGAGATTAATTCAGGGCCATGAATGACTTCATTACTATTTGACGATGTTGAGTTATTGTTTCCATGTGTGGACGAAATTCCAGTGATAACATATGTGACTGATGTTGAATGTGTCATTGTTTATTTCCCTGCATAATTGTGATCATCATTCAGTTTTTCTGCAAAGAGTTTAAAAGAAACATAATTGTTTAAGCACAGTAACAACTGATTCACCCCCCCCTCTCAGTTTTCCAACAATTATATCCCCCAAGGTACCTTACTGATGTTAGTGTATTATTTCCAATATCCCTATGTGAGATCTCCTCTATTATCCTTACTAGAACTTCTACAAAATGAATGGTTATTCAATCATGATTTGTTTTTACTATTGCTAGTTCATAATCGTATAGACATAAATAATATACTTATGTTATCAAATATTCATATGGGATCTCATACACTACATTGATTTTTTTTTAAAGGTTTAGGTTGTTTATATTAACTATGATATATACATATTGTCACTAGTGCTAATGGTTATCTCAATTGGTTGAATTATCCACCAAAGGAATTATGTTGACATGTAGACCATAGGTTGCAGGTTCAAATTTAGTCGAGTCCATCTAGGTTACTAGTTGATACTGTAGTTGGAGGTTTCAAGTTGTTGTACATATGGATATTCTATGGAAAAGGGGGAAACCCCGTGGGGTGCATCTATTTAAGCTCCATGTGGACCCAAAAAAATGAAAGGTCTTCATCTATTATCTCTATCAATTGCTTTTATAGACCCATGGAAATGAAATATCAATAGTTCCTATCTTGTGATTGTTAGGACCACATATTGCACCTTTTTGCCCATACTTTTTTGCCATTATTATACCCTTCATCACTAGTATTTAGACTCATAATATCACTTCACCTGATCATTCCAAGGTATACAACATCCTTTCTCATTATTATATGCTTAATCTGTTTTGCATAATACTTTACATTACTTTTGGACCTAACCATTGATTAGAAGTGCATAAGTGTCTATATCTGCAGAATAGTATTCAAGACCGATGCTGAAACACAGAGCTGTCCAAAGTTGCTGTTGAACTGATGCTGAAACACGGAATCTGCTACACAACCCAAGTATGCATATGCGGAAACACGGAACTACCATGCAGATGTTGAACACGGAGCTATCACGCAGTTCATAAGTACAGATGCTGAGACACAGAGGAGACCGCCACGATGCTGAAACACGAGCCGTGACAGTTAGCAGTCAAGTCCGACACAGTCAAGAGCGCAATTCACGTGGCTGAAACAGCCCGTGAATTGCGATGCTGAAACAGCGTCAGCAGATATGAGAAGGAGCTGTTACACCAGCCGTAACAACAATACCTCGTTCAACTCCTATATTAGCATTCGGTTGCGTGAGAATAGGACACCCTATGCTGATTTAGAAAGAAGATCCGATTTAGTGTAGGGGCCAGATATGCTTT